>PQXP01000201.1:0-46433 GCA_002973495.1 Apiotrichum akiyoshidainum
CCCACCCCCCCATCACCAGGGCACTCACCATGATCGTGAGCGTGCCCCCAGAGGCCCCCGAGAACCCCCTCGGCCCCGACAAGTACCGCTTCAAACGCGGCACAAAGCTCGCAGTGAGTAGACGCGTCGTTTGTGTCAACACCACACACCCACAGGAACCGACCACCCACACTGGACACCTACCTCCCTCTACCACAACTCGACCCCGCTTCGCGCCACCGGCTATCTCACCCTCAATTCTCTTCTTCTCTCCACGCTCCCATCCTCTGCGCACTCACTGACCTCCAGGACATGCCCCCCATCCCGCCGCAGACCGCAGTGCCGCCGCTCGCCTCTCTCGACGGCCCCTTCCAGCTCGCCGAGTACCTGGCCCTCAAGGTGCGCGCCGACCCGCACGACGTGCAGGGTCTCGTCAACGCGCCGGCAGACATTACCAAGGCGTCAGAGCGCCATGTCGTGAGTGTCGTTTGTATCACAGACTGCTAACATTCAGTGGGTCTACGAACACCTCCGGTACGTCGCTGCCGCACATCACGCCAGTGGTCGCGCGAGAAGCCTCAAACTTCAGCACTGACACTGACTCCTCAGACGCATACCGATTGACGTGACACCACTCATCACCCAGCTCCTCCAGCTGTGTGACCGCGAGACGTGTCCCGAGATGAAGGCCGATGAGTGGCAGTACCTCTGCGTCGCCCACGGCGGCGAGGGCACAGACAGGTGTTGTGCGATCGACTACATCTTGCACACGTGAGTTCCAGTCTGGGTGTCGTACAAACTGACTCCAGCCTCGACTCGACATCGTCGCTGCTCAACTCGGGCAAGTACTTCCCCTCAAGGTTGCAGATCCCAGACTCGTCGCTGTCCCACTTCCCCTCCTTATTCCGCCGCCTCTCCCGCATCTTCTCTCACGCCTACTTCCACCACCGCGAAGCCTTTGTCACCTCCGAGGCCGAGACATCACTGTATCGCCGCTTCGTGGCCCTCTGCCACAAGTACGAGCTCGTCGGCCCGAGCCTGTTGATTATCCCGCAGGAGGGCTACGAGGGGACATCAATCTCCGACGATGAGGAGGATGACGGCGCGCGCGACTCTGCGGATGTTGACTCTGACGAGGACGAGGTCGAGCACGACCATGATGATGACGACCACGACAAGGAGGAGGAGGAGTCCAGGGGACGGGAACAGGACGCGCAGGCACAGGGCCGCTCGCGCTCGCTGGGACGGCAGGACTCGGCGTCGCCCTCCAAGTGGTCCGCTTCCCCCATGCAGCCGGCTACCAAGAGCAAGCCGGCACCGGCGCAGGCGTCCACAACACAGAGCCCGCCCAGCACCAAGACGACGCTCGATCACTCGGCCGAGCCCGTCATTCCCACTACCGTGCAGGGTCGCGGCACGCTGAGCCGCGGCAAGGGCTCGCGCGGCAGCACTGCGAATGTCTGGGCGCAGCACGCGTCCGCCACTGCGGACACACCAGCCACAGTGCACGAGGACGTCCCGACGTCTGTCATGGGCATGGCGCGCAAGGAAAGCGTTGAGAGCGTGGTACACATCCCGACAGCCGAGGAGGCAGCGGCTCTCTCCCCGCCGCGCGACTCGGCCTTGCTCGGCAGCTCCTTCTCCCCCAAGCGGACACCGTCGCCTGGCAAGAGCCCGCTGCTGGTCGAGACAGCCTCTCTTGCGACCGACGACGGCAAGGGCGAGCCTACGCCCATCGACGGCAGCTCTCCCACCCCGATCGCCACTCGCTCTCCGCCCCCGCCTGAGGTTAGCAAAGAGCCAGACACATCGGCATCAAACGACATGCCCATCCTGTTCGAGGACCACCAGACGCTCGCCGGTTCTCCGCCCAAGGCGCATTCCGCCTCCCCGCCCAAGGACTTTTCCATGTCGGTCTCGCCGAAATCGCAGTTGACCGCCTCGCGCCCCGAGGTGCTCGTGTCGCCCAAGTCGGAGCTCCTCGTGCTGTCGTCCCCCAAGAGCGAGCTTCTGTCCGTCTCCCCCAAGCAGTCGTCTGCCGGCGGCAAGCGCGGCGGCCGCGGAAACAGCGGCAAGGGCGCAAAGCCCAAGAGCCCCACAAAGTCCACAAAGACAAAGGCCAGCTCGCCCCACTCGTCGCCCAAGCCTAACAATAGCAGCAGTGGCAGCAGCAACAAGGACGATAGCCAGTGACAGAGTACTGCGTAGGCTGGGAGCTGGGCAGTATGTGGCTGCGCTGCGCAGCCCAGCACCCACCGGGGAAATCGTAGAACATTGGAAGTAAATGACCTGTACAACCCATGCATGACGATGAGTCTCTACGACTGACTGCGGGTGCTGCAGGATGGATGTACTGACGCTATGGCAATGCGCACTTCACGAGAGACAAGGTTATCACAACTAATCGAGGTAGCACCTCGAGCAAGAGGAATCGTAACCTCGCACTGGGAACAACAGTCGTGTTTCCAACCTCAGTCACAGGCCGTCCGGTATCGAGCGTCCCCTCACCGGCCCGGCCTCCCCAGCAGTCCAAAAAACTATCCATCTGCTCGTAAACGAGCAGAGGCTTTCGACAATGACATGATTCGAACATGTGCTCCCGAAGGAAATTGATCAAAGCGACGCCGGCGGGTGCCGTCGTTCGAGTCAATCGCGTTAACCGTTCCGCCACATTGCCTGTGGTGTTTGCTGATTCTGGCGCAGAGCCGGGACTCTCCTGCTGGATGGACAGGCAATGGGTGGGAGCTGTGGGCGGGAGAGGATGCACAGGGGCCGGGGGAGGCAAGAGATTCCATCGGTTCGAATGGGTGGGCGCCAGAGGAAAGCGGAGACGGAGACAAAGATGGCGACAAAGTGTCGCTGGTGAGTTTGGAACTGGCATGAAGAGTGCGCGGCGAGCTGCAACTCCGCTAGGTTACTCCGTAGGCACCATGATATCAAGCGTGGAAGCGTCAGCAGTGTCAGCGGTATCAGCAGCGCGGTAGCCAAACAATCCCAGAGCTGGTGTACATTATGATGCTACAACGTAAGAGTTCCATCTACCTCCTCATCCGCTTCTTGAAGCGCTCAAACACAACGTCGTCTGTGGCCATCTCCGCGCGCGGCTGGCGCTCGCGCGGCTCGCGCGGCTCGAAGCCGGCGGCCTCGCGGCGCGCCTTGGCCATCTCGCGTTGAATGTCGACCTCGCGCTGCTGGCCGCGGTAGACTGTGGTCAGAAGAGTTGGACATCTGGAAGCTGCCACTCACAACGCATGCTCGCGAGCGGGTCGTCGTCGCGCTGCTTTGCCTTGTCCTTTTCTTCCTTGCGGCGCTCGAGAAGCTCGCGCTTCGCCTTTTCCGTCTCCTCGATGTTCCGAAGGCGGTTGCTGATATCAGTTGAAGTCTAATAGAACAACTCACTCCATACCGAGGTCGACCTCGCTGATTCCGGAGAGCATGCCAAGCGAGCTCGTGACGTTGCCTTCCTGGTCCTCGTCGACACGGGTGCCAGGGACCTTGTAGCGGTCCGCAAGGCCGTACAGCTCCGCCTGGGGATCGCGCTCCTGCTCCTCCTCTTCGTCCTCCGCGACACCCTTACGCTTAGCCATCTCGCCCTCGATGTACGCCATCATGTGCTTGTTGACGTCGAGCGCGTTGGTCTGCTGCGTAAAGTTGTTGGAGCGGACCTTGCGCGCAAGCTGGTCCTTTTCGTCCTCGCCATCCGCAGCGGCAGCGGCAGCAGCAGACGACGCTTTCGAGTGCTGCAGGCCAAAGTTGTCGAGGTCGGTCGGTGTCGGCTTGGGCTTCTTCTTCTCCTCGCCGCGGTTAAACTTTTCGAGATCGATGCCCTGCTGGCCTCGCCGGAGTCTGCGCAGAAGCATCATCTGTTCGATACTCTGCCTTTACGCGTCAGCCTGGGGATTGGAGAACGCGCAGTCGCAACTCACCCTTCGGGCGTGTCCTCGCGCGAGACAGGCTCGGAGACGGCGGGAGACTCGTCAGAGACCTCCGGTTCGTCGGAAGCCTTGGCGCGCACTGCCGCGGGCCTGGAGCGCTTCTTGAACATTGTGTAGGAAGGGTAGGTGGGTGGCGAGAGTGGAGGATGGAGCGATGGCAAGATTGTAGTGTCGAGTGGAGGGGTGGAGGGCAACGTCAAGTGGTGGAATTTGATTCCGTCATGGGCGGCTCTGTGTTGTTCTATTTCATGGTGGCCGCGAGCGACATCCACTTTCGTTGTCGTCGCGTCTCTAATCCTCCATCTCCGACACCCACACCCATCAGCACCGAGCTCGACATGCCCGCCCCACATGTGATGGGCATCTACCCGACCGAGTCGGTCCAGGTGCGTCGCGGCTGCCGCTGGATGGTTACCGGCGAGCACATGCTGACACTCACCAGGAGGTCCACTCGTCCCTCCCTCTAGACCCTCTCGGCCCTGGCGCGGGGGATCTGCTCGCCGGCGACGTCGAGTACCGCCTCCACTTTCTCCTCCAGGAGGCCAAGAAGTTTATGGTTCATGGAAAGCGCTCGACGCTTATGCCTGAGGATGTCGAGCACGCGATGGAGGCACTGAATGTTGAGGTGAGTAGCTCCAATCCCAGGGGAACTGAGCTAGATACCTTCGTATCATTCTACTTTCTCCGTAGCCTTCCTCTCGTTCATGTACTAACGCCCCAGCCCGTCATTGTTCCGCCGAAGCCGCTGCCCCAGGCGCCGTTCCACGCCGTCCCCGTTCCGTCCGGAACGTCCGGCCAGTCCCAGCAGCTCTACCACGTCATGGACGACGAGATCGACTTCTCAACGTATCTCCGCGAGCCGCTCCCGCCGGCGCTCGCCAACTCTGCTGGCGTAAAGTGGAAGGCCCACTGGTTGGCGGTCGAGGGTGTTCAGCCCGCGATCCCCGAGAACCCCGCACCGACATCGCGCGCAGGGCGTGAGTTTCTGGCAGCACAGCATACACTAACTCTCAGCATCACGGCCGCCCCCGACGCCGACGACCGGTTCGGCCGCGCTCCGCCCCAATGCAAAGGCGCATCTCACAACCGAGCTCCAGCTCTACTTCTCGCGTCTTACTGCCGCCCTCATCCCGCCCATCGCGACGCTCGCCCACCTCCCGGGCAACCCTCCTGCCAACGCCCCGAACCACTCCTTCCCGGACGCCGAGCGCCATCGCCAGGCCGCCCTCGCGAGTGTCCGCTCCGACGCGGCCGTTGCGGGCGTCCTTGCGTACCTCGTCCGCTGGGTCGCTGAGAGCATCAATAAAACGCTCAGCGGCGCAACTGGCACGCTCGGATGCCTCATCGACGTCGTCGAGGCCATCCTTGACAACGACGTGCTCTTCGTCGAGCCATATGTGAGTGAGCTAATCCTGTTCGTTACTGACTCTCCAGCTCCACCAGTTCCTTGCCCCGCTGCTGTCCATCATCCTCACAGTGCCTCTCGGACCACACCCGCCGCCGTCGTCGACTCCGGGCCAACCGACGCCTTTCGACCTCCGCACCCGCGCAGCCGACACGCTCACCAAACTCGTCAGCATGTATGGCCAGAGCTACCCGGGCCTTGTTCCCCGTGAGTTAATATTCACTCGAAGACGAACTGACGCCCAGGCCTCTTGTCCACGTTCACCCGCGCGCTCTCGTCGTCGCCGTTCCCGTCGCCGCTCGGCGCCGAATTCCCGCCATCGGGCCGATACGAGGGTGCCGTGTTGGGTATCGGCGCGCTGGGCCACCGCGCGATCCGCGAGGCGCTCTTCGGCGTCAAGGGCGAAAAGCTCGACGTGATTGACAACCTCGTCGGCGTGCTCTACCCCGGCGACGGCCGCAAGAGCAGGACGCCCCTCATGAAGGTCACATTCAAGTACCTTGCGTATCTCATCAAGCCCAAGCCGGCCGAGCTCCCGCCGGCGCCCAGCTCGGACGAGCTCGCGATGATCTTTGGCCCCAACATTGCCCGCGCACTCGACAAGCGACCGTGGATGGCCCACGAGCTCGCTAGGTTGAACCGCGAGGCAGTCGAGCGCGAGGCCGAGGCCGAGGGAGAGGACGACAGGATGGACACGGCGTAGTTGGTACCAGCGATAGCGATATGACACCGCATGTATATAGTATCGGATCTTTATGCCGAGCAAGAAAGTTAGCAACAAAGTGATCCTGGGAGGTTACTTGCTGACGCTGACCGTCCATGCCTTGGCAGCTCCAAGCTGCTGAAAGCCTTCAAGTCCGCCGTGACCCACGGCTGAAGCACAATCAGGTCTGGGTGGCATTAAACAGCCGCTCCCCACCAAAGATAGACGAACAACGATGGCTTGTTTGGGCTGTTGGTCTTTCGCTCTCTGGTCGTAATGAAAGCCGAGAAGTAATCGATACATGATAGAAACAATACTAAACAGGGTCTTTTTTTGTTTGTTTTTGTTTTGTTTTATTTTTTGTGTTTACTACTCTACAACTCTACGCCAAGTTCATGTCCCGCTCGCCGAGGACGCTCTTCGCCGGACGCGAAGAGGCCGGACGAGCGTCACCGCCCCGGAGCTTCAGCTCCCGGAGACCCACCACCTGCGGCGCCTCCACCGGGGCCTGCTTCCTCCCCGCCGCCTTCCTCTCGTAGAAGAGGCGGCGGCGCTCCTCCTCCAGCGCCAGCTGCTCCGGGGGGAAGGTGAGGATCCCCGCCGACGCGCGCCGGCACACCTCCGGGTCGGCCGCCACGACCACGAGATGGTCGGTGGTGGTGGTGGCGGCGGCTCCGACCGCCGCGACGAGCCACGAGGACGCGCTGGCGGCACCGGCCCCGCCCGCGGCAAGGGCGCCGGTGTCAGAAGCTGGGGCAGTGGCCGCGCCTGAGCTGCCCCAGCTGCTGGTGCTTCCGCCAGCGTCCGCGTTGTCGGCGGCGGTGGAGCGAGAGGAGCGGGAGGACGAGGGGGAGGAAGAGCGGAGGGCGCGGGAGGGGAAGAGGACGGCGACGGCGTCCCAGTCGATCGCGGCCGTCGATCCAGTCGACGCGGCCGAGACAGGGCGAGAAGGGGCAACACCCGAGAGGAGAGCGAGTGTGCGGGAGAGGGCGGCAGCCTTCTTGGCGGCCGCCGAGGGAGCGGAGGCGCCTCCGCCTGTCGGGTAACCGGCACCGACCCCGCCCGCGGCAAGGGCGTCGGTGGCAACAGCGAGGGCCTGGGCTTCTCTGTCAGCGCTACCATCGCTGCTGCTGCTGCCGGTACCGTCATTGGCGGCGGCAAGGGGGATGGGGGTGGGGGTGGGGGTGGTGGTGGTGGCGGTGGTGGTGGCCTCCCAGTTGGACTCCTGCGAGTAGCAGGAAGCCGAACTGGTGACCGAAGCCCGAAGCAGCGCCGGCGCCGGCGGGGCGGGGAGCGCGACGAAAGGGGCGGCGGCGCAGAGCTCGTCGGCGGGCGCAGGACCGAGGCCATGACCAATGTCGACCTCGGTCGAGGCGAAGGACTGCCGGTAGGCCCACTCGGCCGCGCGCCCGCCGAAGAGGGGAGCCGAGGGACGACGGCAGGAGGAGGCGCGGGGCGCGCTCGACACCTTGGCGACGGGGAAAGGGGCGCCAGCATAGGCTGGAACGGCCCGGAACGGGTCCAGCCGATCCGCTGAGGAGAGGAACAGCGGGAGAGGCGTGAACTGCGGCTGGGCGCCGCGGGCGTCACCAGCCAAAGTCGAGGCACCCGGAACCCAACCAAGCGCGCGGAGACGAACGACGACGAGGCCGACGACGACGAGGAGCAGCCCAAGGAGGGCCAGGAGGACGACAAAGAGGATGCCAGCGGTGGCGGGAGGGAGGGAGGCGAGGAAGCCAAACATGGTGTTGGTGGCGGTGATAGTGGTGTGGGTGGGGTGGTGGGGTGGTGGTTGGTGGTGGTGGTGGCGGGGGTGGCGAGGGCAGCGCTAGGCGTACCAGTGAACGAGCAGCCGGCTCGAAGGGGAATGGGATGGGGGTTGATGAGGGGCACGTCCTTCTTCCCATGGCAGCCTCCTTATAACTCATTTTCTCGACCGTGGTGGCGACAATCTGCGGGCATTGTCAGTACGCTACGGACGCTCGAGGTCAGCTGCGAGGTCAGGTGGCCTCATTGTATTGTAAGTAGCGTAGGAACGGTAGAACAAGGACGAGGGGCTGGTCGCGCAACAGTGGGAAGAGTGGCAGTAGCGGTTACAGGTCAGAGCAGCGAGGAGAGCAAGCAGAGGTCCCTCGTGGGCAAATGTCGCTAGCGCTCGTGGGCAAATCTCACTAGATTTCTCCTTGGCGATGTGTGCCTCGAGAGCAGGGGAGCGTGGGGCGGCTGGTCGAACGATCTGGTGTACGGGTGTCAATTCCGTCCCCACAGAGGCAGAAAAGTGAGTGCAGTTTTCCACTGGGTACTCTTGCATGCGTTGCAATTGTACGTGACGGTAGCGAGCAAGCAGCTGTGCGGCTGGGTCATTATCAGCGAGAACCAGAACAAGGATGGCGGCGAGACTGGAAGAAATGCAGGCTGGAATGTTCGCGACAAGGGGGCTTCCTTGGAACGTTCTGTACACCCTGGACAGTGGCGATTTCATTCAGCGACCCTGGTGCACGGAGTGAATGTCTGTGCATTTACGCTGTTTACCTCAGCCACGATGGCTCATATCAGCCTGGGCCTGCGGGCACGGGCACCGGCTGAGGATGCAGTGGAACAGCTCAGACAGACACGCACGAGAGCTGAGGGATGAGAAGACCCGGAAATTCCCGCAGGGCCCCGGAACCCCCCGGGGCACCGCTACCTCTGGGTGGGATGAGAGCGAGAGGAGTACTAGACCTCGGGCAGGTTGGGTCAGCGTCGTGAACCTGGGGAGAGCTGTGATCCAGATCACAATTTCACGTGACGTTTGTGCAATAGGAATGCACAGAATGGGTGCGTGCACGTTCACTCCAGTGTACAGACATTAGGGAGAGTAGGAGAGCCTGCTCTTGTGAAGTGGGGATTGTGGACTGCGGGGGATGATATGTCGTTGGAATCTGGGTTGACATTAGTAGATTAGGGATGTAACGCTTTTAGTGTTAGTGGCGCTGCCTCGATCCAACTAGCTCCTATCCTCGGATGCAGCTGAGGTTGCATGCTAGACGATTCTCTGGTGGTAAACCTTATCCCACAGGACGCGTCGCGTGTCGTGCATGTCTTGGCGCGGGCATGGGGTCGCAAGATGTCAAAATGGCCAGCGATGCATGCATGCATGGTGATGAAAGACATACGAGACGTCGAGAGTCTGTTGGTCAAAAAATCAGTTTAAACGAATTCTGAGCCTCGAAACGAGCCGGACCATCGCCCAGCAGCTGAAGTAGACGGACCCAGGACCTGAGGTCTGTCCGTCGCTTTGTGCCCGCCCGCAGTGCAACCACATCCACCAAGAAAAGACAGCTTTCCTGCTAGCTTGTGAGCTCGTCTGTCGGAAGGAACGCTTCCCAGGCAAGCACGCGGTGACTCCATTGCGCAGCCGTCCTACCCATGGCCGGGGTGGCCGGGCGGCCTGTCTCGACTAGTCCCGTCCATAATCAGGAGGCATCCAATTGAGCAGACCACCTTCACCCCTGCTGGCAGACAGTATCGACCCGTGCGCTGCCTGCAGCTCTCCCGGCTCGGACGATACCGGTCCTGCGTTGCGCTACCAGCCACATGTAGCCGGCCGTACCCGGTTGCTTGTCAGCAGGCTCTCCTCCCATCGACCCATGCTGCTCTCCCTCACTCACTGATCACCCAGCCCCTCCTTTCCAGCTCATTTTCAGCTCATTTTCCCTGTGCGTGCCGGGGCCGCAGTGTGGCATTATCGGTGTTGTTCGAAAGCTCTGATCAAGCGCAATGTACCTGTCGTTAAATGAACCTCGGCACGTCAGTACTGCGTAAGGGATGGACGAACGCGCGAACACGTCTGGAAAATCCCCGCCCAGCTCGCGCATGGTATTTGGGTCCCCGCCAAGCCACCATCCTGCTGCGCAATCGCACTAATCTGCGACCCCGCGAACGACCATGGGTTTCTCTGTGAGCACAGTGCTCTCACTGGCGTCCTTCAACGAGAGTGCAGAGGTCACAAGACGTGGTTAGCGGATTAAACAGACACCAGTGTTGCCCACTCTCGTACGAGAGGAAGAGAGGGTGCTCTGGGTAGAGGGTGGCAACCCTGCGCTGTGGGGAGTGGCAAGTGGCGAATGGAGACTGCTGCAGTGTCGTTCCCCAGTTAAGAAGAACGTGTTTGTTGCCTGTTGTCAGCTTTTCCCTCCATCAGCAATCCCATTGCTCCCCCTCACTCACAGCATCCACACCATGCTTTCCCTTGCCACCCTCTCCCTCCTCTTCGTCGCCGCAGTCTTCGGACTCGGCCTCGGCTGCTTCCTCGTTTGGCGCTTCGTGCGTTCAACCCCCTCCCCCGCCCCCACCACCACCGCCACCCCCACCACCAAGACCCCCACCGCCAACGTCGCCGTCGCCGCCCCTACGTTTCCCGCGCCCGTCGCGTTTTTGGTCGCTGCTCCTCCTGGCTCGCTCGTCGAGCGCACTCTCGCCCGACCCGCTTCTTTGTCGTCGTTCCTCGTTGCGACCGATGACGACCTGGTGGATGGCGCTGCCATCGTGAACCTGACCCCGACCTTCCAGGTGAGTAGTTGCCTTCCTTCCACATGATCCTCAACTAACCATCCAGGCGGGTGTCAAGGTTGACCACCTGGCGTTCGTGGCGTACCCCGCCACGGCGCACGTCAAGCACCCGGCGCCCATGGACCTCGTGAGTAGTCAGATCATAAACACATCAAGTTCCAAACTTACACATAGATCCCCATGGGTCGTGCCGTGTCGCCGCCAGGTCCCCGGATGCCATCCCGGGCTCGCGTCGTGTCTCGGCCGACCGAGTTGTGGTGGACCGCGCACGGCGGCCACCAGAACCCGGTCCGCCCGACCCGCCCCTCTCCCGCCAACCGCCACGCGCTCCCTGCGATAATGGGGTCCATGTCACCCATGGACAACCCCTATGCAGGGAGCTGCGCAGGCAGCAGCTTGTCGGTGCCGCCGTCGCCGCTCTTCTGGTTCGCCGGTCACGCCTCCTCGGCGTCGTCCGCCAGCTCTGCTCCTCCCGTGGAGTCCGGGTCGGCGCGCTCCAGCGCGTCCGACCCCTTCAAGTACTCCTCATTCCTTGAGGAGGGCGGCTGCTGAAAGGCAGCAGCCAACCAAGGTTTTTTCTTTAGCTTCTCCCTTTTTTCTTTTTCGTTTTCGTTTTCTTCTTTTTCGTTTTCGTTTCGTTCTCCTTTGGCCTCGTCCTTTCCTGTCTTGTTTTGTTGTGTCTTCTCTGTTTTCTCGAAATGTATCGTTAGATTGCTCTCGGAATAACGCAATCACCTGGGGTGAGGGATGCCTGGTGGGTGAGCAGCGCACGGAAGCAGCGGTCCTGGATGCGATCTGCTGTGAGTCTAACACCACTGATTGTCAGCGTTGATGGTGCGTTCACCACCGATCAGTACTCTGTCGCCGGACGTTGGGGAAATTTCAGAAGAACAAACTCGGGCGTGCTCGTTTGTTCTTATGTACCCTCGCTCCCTCTCATGCACTGGCTGGAGATATCGGCGCATGCAGAAGTCTGCCATGCACTTGGGAAGATAGTGTACTTGCATTTCTTCCTTGCTGGGTAAGGCGGGCCTGTAGCGGGACATTGTTCGGCTAGCTGGCCGCTGCCAACCAGCGTGCGCGGGCGCAGCATCCGACCCCGTAGCCGCTTGAGATTGGGTAGTGCGATGATAGTACCATCTCCACCGTTCTGGGGTGACGGCGCATCCGTCCATGCCAATCATCGGGGTCGAGCCTTGAAAGTTGTTGTGCTGGGCTGAGTTCTGAGACTCGGTGGTCGGCGGTTGCCACTTTCGGCGGTCAAATGACCGAAGCCGATGGTGCTGCTGTCGCTGCATCCGGCGATCGTTGACTCACGCACTTCTCCAAGGCGCCGAAGCGCATGAACACCCTTTAGCCCGCGTGTTTGTTCTGCAGGCATGCAGAGTGTCCGGCGGCAGGGGGCTTTGGAAGAGAGGAAGGGCCTGGCTGGGGTGGAGCGTTGACTGAGCTGGGTTAGTGACTGTCTGTGGCTCCGCTGGGCTATCTGAATCGCGATGAAGCCTTATGCAGCCCGCCTCACTTACACTCACAGCCTTCTGCTCGCTCCTACATGGGCCTCTCCAGACAGCCTTTTGACGCTGGAAGTCATCCTACACGCTGGAGTGCATGTATGTTGAAGCTGCCCATGCTCCGTCTGCCGGCCTCGCCAGGTGAAGATTGGATCATGCGGCGGTCGCCGTCGATTTTGGACCATTTTGCAGTGAATTTCAAGTGAATTACATGTTTGGTGGCGGAATGCCTGGCTGGTCTGCGCTACCGCCGTTTGCGATCATTCGGACAAGTAAGGATAATGGGTCAGCATAGCTTGCGAAGCCAGTTGGCTAGTGAGGTTGCGCGACCGGGCGATATGAAAGACCCCGATGGCCGTGGCCCGAGGGGCTCGGGTTGATTTATGACTAACTGGAAAAGGTTAGAGGAAAGAGACCAAAGACCTTGCCACTCAAGAAAGGGATTGCGGGGGAAATGAGGGGCAAGCGGGGGAAGATTGGTCGGTGGGGGAATGGAGTGGAGAGACGAGGGCTGGGTATTGGGTGGCGAGAAGAACACGCGGTCGCTCTTGATCTGTGATGCCATTGCGTGTCGTCTGTGTGGACCGGTCCCCGTGTTCTCCGGGTCGATCGTGGTGGTGGTCTGAGCCTTGCGCCTGCCTGCAGGGCTGGAGATTGGAGTAGTGGTCGTGAGCAACAACGAGCAAGTGGAATGGGAGTTTGTTGTTGTGCAAGTGAAAGAGAAAGAGAGTGTGTTGGTGCTCCGTGGTTGATCTGTGAGGACCAGTCCGTCCCGACAAGCGCCGCTGCCGTCTGGGGATCTGCAGGTCTGTGCGTCCATGTGGAACCAGGGCGTCCCTCATATCCTCATATCGATCATATCCTTGTCACAGCAGGCTTCTGACCCCCCCACCCCCTTGTGTGCTGCGGTGCTCGTACCGCGCTTGCTCAAGTGCCACTGCCAACTCCATACTCTCGTTGTTCTAGAGTGCAAGGGTCTCTCAAGAAATCGCCTGAAACAATCGAGACGCGCAGGACGGCTCTAGTCATGGGATAGCAGAATACAGTGGGCAGTCGCATCCCAACCCCCACACTAATCGACACATATCTGTATAGATCTATTGTCCAATCGGCCTGCTGCTATGTACAAGCCATTCTCATTATATCATCATTACCCAATTAACCCGTCCTAGGGTACTTGGAGACCGCTCAGAAAGCACCCCTCCGCGCCAAGCGGGGGACGCAGGTGCCGTTGAGGAGCGTGTAGCGCTTGTCGCAGGACTGAATGTGGCACTTTCCTGTACGGCACTGGACGACGTCGACGCCGACCAGGTCAGAGCAGTCGACTCCGTCGCCGGCCGAGCCGTCGGGGTTGACCGGGCAGCCGCCGCACGCCTCGAGGTGCGACGACGTGTCGAGGCACTCGGATCCGCCGCGGTGGACTGCGCAGCGCTCGAAGCCTGGCTCTTCGCACTTTGGCCAGCGGCGCTTGGGGACATGTTGCTTGACCCCGTTGGCGTCCACCGAGGCGCCGACGCTAGCGTCCTGCGGGTCGATCGCGAGCTCCTCCTCCCACGAACGCTTGTTGGAGGGCAGGCCCGAGACACACTTTTGCGTGCTGGGATTGATGCACGAGCGGCCGCACACGACGTAGCCAGTGGTACAGGCAAAGTTGCAGTTGCAGTCGATGGGGCCGGCAAAGTTTGTGGTGGGCCACGTGCACTCGGAAAAGTAGTTGCCAGCAGAGAGCGCGTTGTAGAACACAGTGGCCATCGTGTTGATGCAGCCGGTCTGGGTATTGCAGGTCGTCGTCGAAGCAGACTGAGTACAGCCCACCTTGCACCAGGTCCGGAGCCAGGTGCCGTTGACATAGTTGGTGTTGGTGTTCGACGTGTAGGCGGTAGCGAGCTGCGCCGACCAGGCACTCATCATGACACCGTTCTGGAAACACCAGCCGGTGGGGTTCAATTTGCCCGCACCGCCTCCGTGGAGAAGTTCCTGGCTGTCAGTGCGCTGAACCGCGAGCTAATGTGCTGCCAGACTCACAATGTAGACGCCGTTCCAGTACTGGCTGTGCTGGAACTTGTAGCCGAAACAGGTGCAGGAAGTGGTGGCGCGCTTGTCAAGGCCGTGCCTCTCAGCCTCGGTGGTCGTGGTTGTGGTAGGGAAGATGTCGTCGGGAGGGTTGAAGACCTTGGGGTCGAACTGGGCGGGGTCAATGCCCATGTCAGCCACCAATCCGGGCATGTTGGTGACCATGTCACGGAACTGGGCGGCTGCGCCGGGAGCAGCAGCGGCAGACCAGGCAAGCGCAAAGAGGGGGCCGAGGAAAGTGGATGCCCGCATGGTAATGAGAGGTCGACAGTCAGCTAGAGGAGGGGGGATGGCCACTTCCGCTGTTTCTTATGTACTGCAGAAGAGCTGGCTGCCCAAGGGCACCCTGCCCTCTTCTCTCCAATACCCGACATGACCGCTCCCATGTGATCTCTTTTGCCAGCGAGCGCCCAAGATCAAAGTTGAGAGGTACCAGACAGACACACAAGTTGCTTAGTATTGGACGGGCTAGAGGCCGAGACCCAGTCGCTTGTGGTAGAGTTCAAGGTAATGCGTCCTGGGTCCCTATGGATCGGCATGCACCCAGGATCAAGGTTCGTGTCCGTACCAGCGTAGCAAGCAGTGACATCACGTCCCGACGAGTGAGGCAGTCACCATCTGGCCAATGTGGTAAAAAAATACCAGGCTAGACCTGACTACAGTTGTGCCAAACGGTGCCACAACGCCACCTGAAGGGCAGTCAGTAATTTTCCTGGACTGTGAACCATCACATTATTCGTTTGGGCGGTGCAGATTTGGGCCTACAGTGGGCAATCTTGCAGATTTTTTTCAACAGTCCGACCAACGTGTGTCGGTTCCCCGAAATCCTAGATCTCATACCCTCCGGGTCATCCAGGCAGTTCTCGGGCCACGGGGACAGGACCAGACCGCGAGAGGGCTGGCCGCGATCGGGCGATACCCCGGTCGGGGTGGACGCCCCTGTGGAGCCAGCAATCGTTTGTGGCTTGCGGAACGAACAAACCACCCCCGCAACCTGGCACTACGGACAGGGGTCAGACATGTTGCATTGCAGCATGGTATCGCAGAGCTGCCGCGCTGTCGAGATGCAAGGCGACGTGGTCGTTCTGCACAGTGTCGGTCTCGGCCATCTGCCATCCTAGGACTGTGTTGTCGAAAAAATCTGACTCCGGCTGTGGTTAAGCTCCGTTCCCCCAAGCTTCCAGGAATTGTGGCCAAACCTTGTGGCCACTTTGCGATCACTCGCTCACTGGGGCACCGTCCTCTCTCGCAATTGCAGGACCACACGGCCACTGCGCCACTGCAGGACCGCATGCAGGACGACCGGCTCTGGGCGTTGGGTGCCTAAGGGAGAGCAGACATTTGAGGATGCTCTACGAGTCTGGACACTGGGGAACAGGGTGGTGAGCGCGCCGTTGGGTGGCCTGGGCTCGAAGTTGTCGTTCAGCCGAGTCGTGTTCGATTGGGTTAAAAACACAGACAAGCTCAGAGTGTGCAGAGTGTGAACATGGCCAGGATCAGGGAGCCTAGTCACACGAATCTTGCTGGAGGCCAGTCCATAATAATAATGTGTGCCTTTGGCGACAGCCACGTCCAAGATCAAAGACCTGCGCCTATTCGCACGCGCGCGACCCCTCGGTTCCTGAGTCTGACACGGGAAGCGCTGGTAAACTTTTTCCTTGCTTTACCCGATCAGCAGCCATTTACCAGACCAGACAGTGACATCGGGGGCGCTGTATGTCCCCTGGGCAGGTAGGTCGCTGGGTGTGGGCGGCGTTGTACTGTGCGACTTGGTCCCCGTGCGACTGCATCAAGGCGCAGTGTGTGGTCTGGTCGAAAAACAGAAAACAGAACAGCCACATGACATGAACCCCGAGCTAGGTGCCCGGAAATTCGGAAATTGCTTGTTTGTGTTGGTTTGTCCAGTGCGAGCGGCATGTAGATTTGCTGGTGAATAGTATTGCAGCGCCGCCCGTCCGTTCCTCCTGTAGAGTGAGATCTCGAGCTCGAGCTGCGCGCTATGTCCAGCCACACCCTCCCCACGCTTTGGAACTGCTGACCCCTCGCGCGGCCCGAACCGCTCCAGGTCTCTGCCTCGCTTAACCTAGGTTGCATATTGTTCAAAGAGGCGGTAGAGAATTATTACCAGTATCCTAGTGGGTATGTGTCAGGTCACTCGGGGTGTAGGCGGGTATGAGAGGTGTCGGCTGTGACCATCTAAGGAAGAAGGGCTCCGGCGGCGGCGACGAGGAGGACCGCGGCAAGGAACGGGGCGGTGGCGATCGCGCCTGACTTGGCGCTTCCAGCCCCGGTGGCGGATGCCGAGGCCTTGGTTGTGGGGCCTCCGCTGGCGCCAGCGGTGCCACCCTTGGCCAATCCCGTGGCGGCCGCGGCGGACCCCGATCCCGACGCGGAGGCCGACGAGGAGGCAGTAGCTGTGTGAAAGGGGTCGGTGTTGTTCGCCTGGTAGCCCAGGGACGCGGTGGGGAAGAGGTCGGTCGACTTGAAGGTCACGCAGTTTGACGAGGCGGGGATGCGCGGGACATACGGGGGCGAGGCGGTCACGGTCGCGGGCTGCTGCCAGGTGGTGGTGGCGCCGTCGACGACGTACGTGCCGACCTCGTCCTGCATCTCGCCCTCGCAGGCAATGAAGAGGCCGTCAGAGTTGCGGAGCGTCGCGTAGTCGGCAGGCATGTTGTACTCGCAGCCGATCAGGTCGTAGATGTTCTGGCAGTAGTTCTTGCCGCCAGCGTTGTATGTCGGGTCGCAGAGCTTGAGGCAGAATGTGTTCGAGCCGAGAAAGTTGGTCCACGACTGGGTCTGCACGTACGAGCCGTTTCCGCTCCCGGTGTCAGAGCCAAAGGCGGTAGAGTAGTAGAGGCCACCGAGAGGGTTGCCGGCGAGGTCGGCGCCGTGGGGGTCGAGCTCGCCACCAGTGTCGTTGGCGGAGAGCATGACGGCCTGCTGGTTGAAGATACCGACAATCTGGATGTAGCCCGGAGTCTTCATGAACTGCAGGGCGGAGAAGGTGCCCTCGGGGAAGATGCGTGTGCCATGGCCGGAGCGAGAGCAGTACGCGACGACAGCAGCCTCGACCTCGCCAATGGTCTGGTTGGGGAAGAGGCCTGGAGCGCCCCAGAAGCAAAAGTCCTGGATAGAGTTGAAGACGGCGGTCTGGCACTGCGAGTCGGGGCCCTCTGTGGTCGCGTTGCACTGGTTGTCTGCCGTGTCAGTAACCGCCAGCCAGGCACACCACCCATTCCGTGGTGCTCAGTGGCAGGGCGCGGGGCTACTCACAGCCAGACTGCGGGCCGCGCTCGACGGGGTACGGGTTGACCTGGTACGGGATGGCCGAGTAGGGGAAGAACGACCTGATGTGGGTGAGCATGCAGAGAAGAGGACCAGGTGGCAAGAGTTCTCACTCGGTGAGGGGACCAGGTGCGCCAGCGGCGGGTGCGCGTTCGGTAATGGGTGCGGGGGTGATCCCTGGGGGAGCGGGTTCTGCGGCGACAAGAGTGGCAGCAACAGCGAGGGCGGCGCCGATGAGGGGGAGCATTGTAGTGGTGGGGTAAAGGAGTGTTATGCCAGCTGGGGAGAAGCCACGACAGCGACAGATGATGGAGTGGGCGAGAGAGGTTGCATCTCTTGTTGACAATGCTCTTGTAGAACCTGGCAAAGTAGTAGTGGTATGCATGAAACCACCCAGAGTCTATTAATATCTCAGAGGCGATGTAGTATCGGCCTCTTGGGGGTTGTGGCTGGCCATGGCTGGACCGCGTCGACGCGTCCTTTCCTAGAACAGAATTCCAGGCAGGTGTAGTGGCGGTGAAGCGGTGAAGAGGCTTGAGGCAGAACAGTCAAATATAGCCTGCACAAGGGTCATTCCACATTTTTCTGCATCCCGCGCTCTCTTTACTCGCTGCCCACCGCTATCGACGCACTCCTCCGCCTTGCGGTCAGCGACCAGCCAACCGACTGCCCCTTGGCTGAGGCAAGATTGCTTCGCATACAATAGCTGTGAACAGTCCTCCTTTCGGCACACAGTCTCCACTCTACTCTTCCTCCTCTCGTCATAACCATCTCCTCAGTACACGAAACACTTCCGCCCGCACAACATCCTTCCGCGAAACGAACGTGCAGATGACATGATACAAATCGTAGACGAGTATACGTAGAGAATGTGTGTGTGTGTGGTATCTGGAGGCAAGCAGCTTCCGAGGGAAGGCTGAGCAAGATCAGGGGGTGGGGGTATGGCCTGCGCGGCAAGGGGTAAGCAGAGGGCGAGCATGAGGTATGTGATGGTGCGTGCGGCGATTCCCATGTGCACCCATTGTTCGTTGAGTTTGAAATAATCGCCCAGCGCACCCAGCTTAGAACTGAAAGTGTCAGCTGTCTGCTTTGTACGCCATTCTCGAAATGATAGGTGGCACCAGCACTCACGCGGACAAAGTACGAGCCCTGCGATCGGGTCAGGTAGCGGACCCACTTGATCGAGTTGCCTGTTTGTCAGCGCGATTCACTGGAAACCGGCGAGCTGCACTCACCGCCGCTCTTCTCAAACACCTTGAGATACCTGACAAGCAGTCCCGACGCCGTGAACATGACAACTGAATGGTTAGAAAACTGGAGGAAGACCTAACCACTCAAGACCTACCGGAAAAGTCAATCTCGATGGGAGGGCGCGACCACGCCTGGCGGTGTGTTGTCATGGCGAGGTCCGCGTCCGCTGTGAGCGTGCACTCCTGCATACCCTGTATCCTGGGGATCCTGCCTGTCAGCTCCATACTCTTTCTGCAGATCCCAGCCAACTCACTTCCAGACAATGACGTTCTCGGCAGGGACGTATTTGGCCTTGCCCACAGCGACCTTGGCGTCGACCTTGGTCGTGTTGAGTGGTGTGGGGATCTTGACGACAATGTTGTTGGCATTGAGCTTCGAGTCAAAGTTCGCCTTGAGGTGGATCGTGTACTCGACGCGCGACTTTGTGGGCTCGGCAACGTGTGTCTGGAGGCGGAACGGCAGGTTGATGTTGGTTGTTGAGCGGTAGCTGGCGGGTTAGTTATGAGGCGCCAATCAGCCGCTGTACTCACCGCATCAGCTCAAACTCGCCGTCCGGGGGGATGAAGCTGATAGAGCGGTCTGAATCAAACTTGCCGAGACGGACACACTGGTGGAACTGGCAGTCGTCGAGCTCTACTGCGCTGTCCGACTTTGTGGTCTGCTCGCCGCGCTTGTCGAGCACGAGCTTGTCGTTGAGGCCAAACTTGCACTCGGGCATGCCGGAGAGGTATGCGCGCATGAGAATCTGACCGTCGACATCCGCACGAAGCACGGCACCTGTGGTCAGTTGCGCAACAAAGATTTGCAACTCACCTTCCTTGCTCATAATCAGGTTGACCGTCTCGATGACGTCGACAAAGGCCTCGTTCTTCCTGTACTTTACGTCGGCACGTCGCCAAGACGTTGCGCCGGTCGCCTGGATGGTGATCTTGGACGAGTCCTCGCGCTGCGTGTCAGTCTCGGTCGCTGGCCTGCAAACTCACGACGGCCATCTCCGACTTGATGCCCTCGGTCGTGATGTACATCTTGAGCGTGTCAATCTCCGAGTTCTGGGGATAGCCAAAGTCGAGGATCTCTGCAGAGGTCAGCTTACGGCAGGGTCATCGCGGGAGCTGAGAGTGAGACGCACCATCGAGGAGTTCGTAGATGAGAACAAAGTTGCTCTTGACGCTCTCCTCATCGAGCTTGCTAAAGTAGCTGCGCGAGATGCTGATGAAGCGGTAGAGAAACTCGAAGACGAGAGCAGCCGAGGCATTGCACCTGCATGGTCAGCTATGTAATGACAAATAGAGCCCAGATGCACTCACTTGGTCACAGCGACGACAAAGACATTGTTGACGCGGACATGGAAGAAGGAGGTCGAGCCGAGAGTGATGATGGGGGAGCGGATGTCGGGGTTGGAGATGACCTGAATGCGGAACACGTCCGATATGGAACGCCTGGGGTGTCAGCGGCGCTGCTACGAGAATCGAGGCTGAAGACTATCGGCTCACTTGAGGTCTGCGCGGAACAGGCGCGAGATAAGGACCTGCTGGTTAGAACGTGGTTGTCAAACGAGCACAATACGGCGTACCTCGCCCTTTTGATTGAAGATGAAGAATGCCTGCAGTTAGCTATGATTGATGGAAGCTGGTAGCTTACCGAGATCATTCTCGCTGTAGCTCCGTCTCGGGACAGGGGTAGCTGTGGTTGGAGGGGTGGGTTTGACGGCGATGATGAGGAGGTGATTGATGGCGATGGTCCGAGGAGACGCGGCTGGCTCGAGCACTCTGGTGGACAGACAGACAGCGTCACCGCTCGCTCGCTGGCTGCGGTTGTGCCCCTTTGCCCTGGCTGGCACGCAGGTCCCCGATCGCCGGCCTGGTGGATTACACGTCATTTATTGCTGCCACGTGGCTCGAGTATCGGAAACGCGGAAAAGTGGAGGTTCGAGTCGGGTGAGAAATCTCTGGCGGCGCCTGTGCATTGCGGTGGCTGAGCAGGAGGAGGACGCGATCGTCTTGTTCGACTCCGACGACTCCACATCTTCATACCCCCCCACTCCCCCCTGCCCCTTTCTCCCACGGGGTTATCTAGACTCCTCTACAAAGACCTAGGTGGTGCATGCTACGCACCCTCGCCCTCGCCACCCGAAAACAGCTTGCGCGCGGTCCCATCCCCCTCCGCCAACTGTCCACCACCTACCACCCCACCCCCCTCATCTCTGCCCCCACACCCCGCTTCTTTCACTCCTCCCACATAATGTCCGCCCAGGAGGTCACCAAGCCCGTCGCCGAGGTCCCCGTTGCCGCGCCTGCCCCCGCTGCTGAGGGTGCCGCCGCCCCCGCCGCCGAGGGCGACGAGAACAAGCCTTCCAAGAAGGGCGGTCAGTTTTGACATTTGTTTTGATCCTCTAACGATACTGACACCACTGCAGCCAAGAAGGCCGCTAAGCTTGCCGAGAAGCTCGCCAAGGCTGCCGCCAAGGGCCCCGTTGCCCAGGCTCAGCCCTCGAAGAAGAAGGAGAAGAAGGTCGAGGAGAAGAAGGAGGAAGCCCCCGTCGAGGAGTGGATCAACCCCACCCCCAAGGGCGAGAAGAAGGGTGAGCGCAGACTCGCAAACACTCTCTAACCTGCAGACGTCTCCGGCGACTTTCCCTCCAGCTACGACCCCACCAAGGTCGAGGCCGCCCACTACGACTGGTGGGAGAAGCAGGGTTACTTTGAGCCCCAGTTCAAGGCCGACGGCTCGCCCCTCGACAAGGGCTGCTTCTCCATGGCTTTCCCTCCTCCCAACGTCACCGGCAACCTCCACATTGGCCACGCCCTCACCATTGCCATTCAGGACGGTCTTATCCGCTGGAAGCGTATGCAGGGCTACTCGGTCCTCTTTGTTCCCGGCTACGACCACGCTGGTATCGCCACCCAGGCTGTCGTTGAGGCCCGTCTCATGAAGAACGAGGGCAAGACCCGTCACCACTACGGTCGTGAGAAGTTCCTCGAGAAGGTCTGGGAGTGGAAGGACCAGTACCAGGCCAACATCACCAACCAGATGCGCCGTCTTGGTGGTTCGTTCGAGTGGAACCGCGTCGCCTTCACCATGTCGGACCAGCTCTCCAAGGCCGTCGCCGAGGGCTTCGTTGAGATGCACAAGAAGGGCCTCATCTACCGTGCCAACCGTCTCGTCAACTGGTCGTGCTTCCTCAACACCTCGCTCTCCAACCTCGAGGTCGACCAGAAGGCCCTCACTGGCCGCACCCTCATGAACGTCAAGGGCTACGACATCAAGGAGAAGTTCGAGTTTGGTGTCATCACTTCGTTCAAGTACCCCATTGAGAACTCGGACGAGTTCATCATTGTCGCCACCACCCGTCCCGAGACCATGCTTGGAGACACTGCCGTTGCCGTCCACCCCAAGGACCCCCGCTACACCCACCTCCACGGCAAGTACGTCGTCCACCCCTTCAACGGCCGCCGCATCCCCATTGTCACCGACGCCATCACTGTCGACATGGAGTTTGGTACCGGTGCCGTCAAGATCACCCCTGCCCACGACCCCAATGACTTTGAGTGCGCTGTCCGCAACAAGCTCGAGTTCATCTCGCTCATGAACGACGACGGTACCTACAACGACAACGCCGCTCCCTTCGCCGGCATGAAGCGCTTCCACGTCCGTAACGCCGTCATCGAGGCTCTCAAGGAGAAGGGTCTCTACGTCGAGCAGAAGGACAACGAGATGCAGATCCCCATCTGCTCGCGTTCCGGCGACGTTGTCGAGCAGATCATGAAGCCCCAGTGGTGGGTCAGCTGCAAGCCCATGGCCGAGGAGGTCCTCAAGCGCACCGCTGCCGGTGAGATTGAGATCAAGCCCAAGACCATTGCCAACGACTGGATCCGCTGGATGGAGAACATGCAGGACTGGTGCATCTCGCGTCAGCTCTGGTGGGGCCACCGCTGCCCTGCCTACCTCCTCGAGTTCGACGGCGAGGTTGCCGACACCTCCGTCGACACCAACTGGATCATCGCCCGCTCGCTCGAGGAGGCCGACGAGGAGGCCAAGAAGCGCGCCAACGGCCGCAAGTACACCCTCAAGCAGGACGAGGACGTTCTCGACACCTGGTTCTCGTCTGGTCTCTGGCCCTTCTCGACCATGGGCTGGCCCGAGCAGACCAAGGACCTCGAGCACTTTTACCCCAACTCGATCCTCGAGACCGGATGGGACATTCTCTTCTTCTGGGTCGCCCGTATGGTCTTCTTCGGCAACCAGCTCACCGGCAAGATGCCCTTCCCCGAGGTCTACTGCCACCCCATGGTCCGTGACGCCTGGGGACGCAAGATGTCCAAGTCGACTGGTAACGTCATTGACCCTCTTGACGTTATCACCGGCCAGAACCTCCAGAAGCTCCACAACGACCTCCGCACCGGTAACCTCCCCGAGAAGGAGATCAAGAAGGCCGAGGACGGCCAGAAGAAGCTCTTCCCCAAGGGTATCCCCCAGTGCGGCACCGATGCTCTCCGCTTCACCCTCTGCAACTACACCACCGGTGGTCGCGACATCAACCTTGAGATTGGCCGTGTTGAGGGCTACCGCAAGTTCTGCAACAAGCTCTGGAACGCCACCAAGTTCGGCCTCTTCCGTCTGGGTCTCGTCGACCTCGAGGGCAAGCGCCTCGAGAGCTCGTTCAAGCCCCTTGCTTCGGACAAGCCCACTGGCAAGGAGTCTGTCGCGGAGAAGTGGCTTCTCCACCGCCTCAACTTTGCTGCCGTCTCGGTCAACAAGGCCCTCGAGAACCGCGACTTCTCGGACGCCACCGACTTTGCCTACCGCTTCTTCCTCAACGACCTCTGTGACGTCTTCATCGAGGCCACCAAGCCCATCTTCGAGGGCGAGGACGAGGCTGCCAAGGCTTCGGCCCAGAACACCCTCTACACCGCCATTGACGCCGGTCTCAAGCTCTTCCACCCCTTCATGCCCTACGTTACTGAGGACCTCTGGCAGCGTCTCCCCCGCCGCGCTGGCGACTCCACTGCCTCGATCATGGTCGCCTCGTTCCCCGAGGAGATCCCCGAGTTCAACTTCCCCGAGGCCGAGGCCGCCTTCGACCTCGTTAACGACTGCATCCGTGCCGCCCGTTCGATTGTTGGTGTCTACAACCTCCCCACCAACGGCAAGACCCTCGAGGACAAGATCACCGTCATTGTCCAGGCCAAGAACGAGAAGGAGAAGGCCATGCTCGAGACCCAGGGCCCCATCATTGTTGCCCTCACCAAGGGTGCCGGCCAGGTCCAGTTCGTCTCCAACGACGCCGACGTCCCCGCCGGCTGCGGAACCGAGACCGTCACCGCCGACATCAACATCCACATCCCCGTCAAGGTGAGTACTAGCAACTTGGCAAGTTGATCTTGTTTACCTAACACCTACAGGGCAAGGTCGACGCCGCTGCCGAGATCGCCAAGCTCGAGAAGAAGGCCGCCTTCGCCGAGCAGGGCCGCGACAAGGTCATCAAGACCACCCAGCTCGCCAACTACCAGACCACCGTCCCCGAGAACGTCCGCGCCCAGAACACCGAGAAGGTGAGTTTTTGTGGATCGAAAGTTCCCCCGACAGAAACTGACCCCAACCCAGATCGCCAAGTACGAGGCCGAGGTCGAGACCCTCCGCCAGGCGATGGAGCGCTTCAAGCTCCTTCTTTAATCATACTTTGTTATCTAGCAAGGTGTAACACCAAAACCAAGGAGGAGTCTGAAGTGCCACCAGAGTGTCATCTAGAGGGACGTGTCACAGACGATGCATGCGATGGACTGCGTGTGAGCTCGTATCGATGTCAGGTGTAGTAGTGTCCAGAGCGGGCCTAGGAAGGGGAAGTTGGATGCGGGGAGGACGCAGAGGTGTGGGAGACGCAGAGGTGGAGCTGGTGGACCGATATGTCCGCAGGGAGACCCGCACCGTCTCCTTTCCGAGGCACAGGGCCGTGATAACAAAACTACAAGAAACCTCGACGGACAGCGTTCAGGAGCACGGGTTGTTGGAAAAGTGCACAGCCGTACTAGGGCAGTGCTCGTGACTGTGGCCCGCATGGAGCTCGGCCCCGTGATTCGCTCACAAACGCTCCGTAGTTTTGTCCTAAGGCTTACGCTCCCGCCAAAGCCCATCTGCACTTAGACATTATCCAGGTTTATTCAACCTTGCGTGGTGTGTATGTGGAGAACCAACGGGGACTGCCGCCCAACGATGTCCGTCTCGAGTGCTCAATACCCGCCGCTTTCTTGTAGGGCGATCTTCTACTTGCTCCGGGCGAGCTCCAAACGAGGACCTTGTGCCCTTTGCAGGCTGAAGGCAGAAAATGTGTTCACTTTTGTGGCACGACATAACCTCCACTTGTCAGTTTCACGTCGGCAAGAGTTCAGAAAATGTGCCACAGTTCCCTCAGCTAGAAGGCTTCAGTAAGAGAATGGCGTGCCAAATGACGGAGTATGACCATCCAGACGATGATGTAGCCCAGTTGAAAGTGATCGGAAGTGGAGATGCGTGGCACCGCCTTTTCCGTTCAGTCTCCACTCCCGTTTGCGGATTGGCGGTGCAGGTCACGAACACGCGCCGAGGTTAGAGAAGTTAGCTATGTCAGCAGGGAAAGGCGACTCGGCCCTGTCTTCTTATGGGGACAGAGACCAGAGACCGAGACTCCATGGCGAGCAACACTTCGCGAGTGCGCGCTGCTGCATCAGTGCCCAGCCTTCGACAGCGGCAGTAAGCGTGATCGGGGCCGAAGTTGGGTCCATTGATTCGGACACAAGCACCGACTGGCTATGGGCAAGAGGCGCTATCGTAAGTTTCAGCCGGAGTCCGGGCGACACCCCCCTCGCCCCGGCGCGCCGTGTTGTGTTGATTGTTCTGCAGCCACGAGGCTGGGCGCTCGGTACCAGCTACGCAGGGCACAACGGGTCTTATGAAGCAGACAGTTGCGGGTACTGCGGACCACTGTTGTTGGCGGGTAAGCCTCGCGAGCCACCGTGCACATCCGTGCACCACACCGTGCGCGACTTCGCACCCCGCCCTCCCCCAATCCGAGCAGTATGAGAACGACTGTGAACATGCTGCACCAGAGTTACACCAGAGTTGCGCCAGAGGTGCAGCGGCAATAGAGCAACGTAGAAGAGAGAGCAACAAAACAAAAACACTTTCTCACATGGCATGCGTGAACTTTGGAAAGTGTCCGAGTCAATTGAGTCGGTAGCATGTGTACCGCATGTGTACCCACGTTTGTCTTCCGAGAGTCGCCTGAACAACGGCAGCCCGGCCAAAAACAGGAATATCGTGGGACCCCGTGGCGTAATGGTAGCGCGTGAGATTCCAATGATGGGATACCTCCTCCTCAAGGTTGTCCGTTCGATTCGGGCCGGGGTCGTCAGCGAGCACATGTGAGAGCATCTGCAAGCTCAGCTTTTTGGAAAGAGTCGCCTGCGATTGGGACTTGGAAATGAACAGTTCAGGGGGGTGCCACATTCATCGGCACCCTGTCGATCTGGGGAAACACCGACTTCTATTCGATCCCGACTCTGTTCACCGAGTAAGACCTATGCGGGGTAGTGGATTACAAACAGAGGCTGCTAGGCATGACCTTATTATCGTTTGATAGCGACCTCAATGCCTTTGTCCACCTGCCAGCTCCCGTTGAGCCAGCTCCTGTTGCGGGGCTTCCCAAGGATGCGAAGTGACCAGAATGCCAGGCTTATCTCGTAAAGGGCTCCCTCCCCACGGCTACTCGCTGCAAACTGGCTTGCTACAGTTTGTAACACGGCAGCCAGGAGGACATCTCTTTGACATCAGCGGAGACATAGCTCAGTTGGGAGAGCGTACGACTGAAGTTCAGTTCCAGTTGTGCTGACACGGCTTGTTCGTCGTCACTACTTCGTACGGTCGCCGGTTCGATCCCGGCTGGCTCCAGCACGCTGTTAATTGAGTAGCAGCCATATTCTTTTACTTCCGATGAGGAGTAGAAAAGACCTGAACCCGTGAAGGACGACGACGTCGGCATCTACAGGCTCTAGCAGTCGCAGCCACACGGATGTGGTTGGCCGATAGTGGGCGTCCACGTTATCTCACCCACCGTGTCGATGGAGCGTTATGCGTACTTGCGCCTGGCCCAAAAGGCTCTTTCATCTATCTGCAAGACAGGTGATCAGGCCCGAGTGGTAGAAGGCCGCAGCCAAATTGCTTCGCCGCATTTGGGGTTGGTTCTGCCAGCTCGTGCTACAGTCAACTAGTCAGACCGCCTCCTTTGAAGGAAGGAACCGTCCAGCTGCACCTGTTTCTGTATGATACGACTCTCTCTCCACGCCGGCGGTGAGCAAAGCTGAACCGCGCCGTGTGTCTAAGACTACCTTGTTCCCCGCTCTTGTGGTGATCTCGGCGGTGTCGGGTCGATCATCCGAGGGACAATACAGTGCTTCCGAGCCCTTCCGTTTGGGGATTTTCGTATCCTCCATGTCCTCGAATGCGAGAGCCAGGTCCATACTGGGACGAGGTAGTCTGTGCGTTCTGAGGGAGTGGGTGTCACTGTATCAGTTGTCGTTGACTGGAACATGTGTCCGCATCTGATTGTTTGCTTCCCTAAAGCTCACCGACGCCTTCAATCTCTCACCCTCGTTCCCAGTGTCGTTCTCCTCGTCGTTCCGAGCGTGATTATTATACTCGTTCCCACCCTTTTACCAACCGATTGAGCCACTTTCGTGACCCTCCTCCTGCTTCCCAAAGCCCACGTCCCCTCTCCCAACACCCCACCCGCACCGCACGTCTCACATAGGCCTGACATCGCGCTCCACCTTGAAGCGCAATCGCGCACCTTAGACCTCGTTCAATTGAGATGCAAAAGGAATTCTGGAACTCTTTTAGGACAAGGGGTTCTCCCGACGTCAGCGGCAATCGCACGATCCCCCGACCGCACCGTGCCCTCTTGGCCGCTGAGGGGGCCTGGTGCTCGTCTCTCCCGTCCCCCGTTGTCTTTGTTGTCACAGTGGCCCCTCGCTCTTCGCTCTGCGCTTCTTTCCCCAATCCCCCTGAAGCTTCTCACTGGGGCCGCTAAACTGGTATTTGCATCGTGGTTGGAGTGTTGCCTGCCCGCAGAGGACTGGGACCTGGGCCGAGAAGAGTGTGGCGGGTGGGTGGGTGCCGAGCGATCGGTCCAACTACTCTGGGTTAGCTTGGCGCGTAGTGTGCGGTCAGCCGCCCCAGAAATTCCTCAACAGCCGACTGCCTCTGGTGATCGACGCCAAGATCGACGCGACCCGGCCGCCTTGGCACATTCCGCGGTCCGTGTTCGAGAACATGACATGACCACTCGACCATGATCCAGCCGAATTGCTGCCGATGAGAGTGGTGGATCAGGGGGGATGGGTCATCGGATTAGGCTCGGAGAAACTTGACCTCCACTTTTTGGACCTCCACTTTTGACAACCACCTACCCACCTTTTTTTTTTCGTTTCTTTTTTTTCGATTTCTCGGAAATTTGGGTCCGGGCCGGCGACAGCGGGCAACATTGCGGTTGCCGCTGTGGCTTTCCTGTGACTGGCCAGCGACAGACGAGCGACATCAGTGGCGCTCCATCTGCAGCTCGAGTTACTCGTCTCGGTATTCGTTCAATTACTTAGTTGAACTATGCATGGGGTGGAGAGCCTACGGCCGGTTTCTGTTTTTGGGTTATGGACATGATGATGATGTGGATGTGTGGACAGGGAGGTGTGAGGTGAGATGGGATGGAAATGCACAGGGGGGAGGGTAGTGGTGTGTGAATGGAATAAATGCTGGTCGGGGGTCTCTTCTGTCCACTTGCGGTGGTTGTGAATGTTGCTAGAGGCTGGCTGCGTTTTCCTTCACTCGACAGTCGGGGAACTTCTCTCTCTCTTTCTCTCTTCTTGCACGGACAGCGGCGCGAAACGATTCTCTTCGACTTCTCTTCTCTTTGCAGATCGAACGGACGGAAAAACTTCGGACATGCGTGTGGTCATGCGTCGAACGAGGAGGTTGGTCGACGGTGAGGTTAGGTGATGTGGTGGTGGTGGTGATGGGGGATTGGACAGGGGATATGTGTCTCGAGGCGGATGGAATACAGTAGGAGAGATAGGGGGGCGCGAGGCTGGTGTAGAGACTGGCGAGCAGGCATCTAGTGGAGTGTCTAGGTGTCTAAGGGCCGTGCAGTTACCACATGGACGACTGCGTGCCAAAGACGTCCTGGCGCAGCAGGTTCATTGCCGGACCCAGGTTCTCATGGCGTGCCGTTGCCTGGGGAAGGAGGTGTGTGCTGGTCATCGAGGCAGGCAGCGCGTAGGGAGCTGCGCGAGCGGGGGGGACCTGGGTGCGGGCGGGGCCAGCAGCGGAGATCGGCGCGGCAATGGGTGCGCGGATGGGAACGCGAACGGGGGTGGTGCCGGGGGTGGAGGCTGCCGAGATGGTGCCGACAGATGGGGCCCGGGAGCTGGCCGCCGAGACGGGAGTCGAAGCCGGGGTGCGGCGACGGCTACGACCGACCTGGACCACGGACAGAAGTGCAGGGTGCTGCTGCTTGACGTGGTTGACCATCTTGTTCTGCTGGCCGTACGCCTTGCCGCAGCCGGGGGAAGGGCAAGAGTAGGGGCGCTCTCCACGGTGGGAACGGATGTGGCGCTGAAGGTCGGCGTTGGAACGGAAGGTACGGGTGTGACGAGCGCAGTCCTCGTACGGGCAAAGGTGCTGCTTCTTGATCTTTCCGTCGGCGCCAAGGTTGGCATCCCCGACGCTACCAAGGTCGGCGACCGCAGAGGGCGCGGCCGCGTGAGGAAGACTCGGCTTGATATCCTCGGTCTGCGCGGAGAAGGACGAGCGCGAAGAGCAACGGGAGTTTGAGCGGGGAGCAGGGGTCGAGTCCACTGTCGGGCACATGGTCAGGGCCGGGGTTGGTGAGAACTGGAAAGAGGGGGAGGTGTAACCGCTCGAAACAGCGAGGGGGGAGCCAGCGGGGGTGAGAGTGTCGAGCATGTCAAGCTGAAGAGCGTTGGGGCCCTTGCTGTCGGGGGCGGTGAGGTGGTTGGTGTTGACGTTGATGGAAGAGTCACCACCGGTCACAGCGCCAAGAGCAGCCTGGTAGGCAGCTGAGACTGATGTAGGAGCTGCGAGGGGGAGGCCCGTGTCGAAAACAGGAGGCTCAGGTTGCGCCGCTGGGGAGGGAAACTTGATGCCGAAGAGAGCCTCCAAATCATTGTCCCCCATAGGATGTCCCGAGGGCGCAGCGCTGGCGACGTCAAAGTGGGGGAAGTCGGCATCGCCAAGAGCAAACTTGGGCTGAGCCTGGGCAGTTGAGTTGACCCAGGACGCGGTCGCGTCGACAAACTCGTCAAAGGGGGAAAGCAGGCTCATGGCGAGGATGACGGGGAGTGGGGTGTGGTGGTGCAGGAGCGTATGTGTTGACAGCTGCAGTGCCCGGTGCGCCAGAGTTGAGTCGAGCGGGCTTTTGGGTAGGGGTGGGTGTCTCTGTCGGTGTGAGGACTATTTTACCTGCGAGGGATAAGATTTTGCACGCGAGGGTAGACGTGGCGTGTCGTGCGCAGAGGAGAAGCAGACAGCGACGACGACGACGACGACGACGACGACTAGAAGAACGACGACGACGACGACGACAAAGTTGCTCGGCGGACAGGGGGTTGTGGTCGAGCGGACCTAAATTTTGGAGGGTCGCGGAAGTTGAAGAATCAAAATGAGGCCCGGAGTTGTTGGGAAACGGTTGGGAGGATGAGACAACCGCGAAAGAATGTGGGGAGAGGAGGAGGATGGGGTGTGGAGGATGTTGATGACTGCGCAGGGGGGGTGGTTAGCGACAGCTTTTAGAGACGGAGGAGACACATGTCAAGGAGGAGGGGAGGGGGGGGTGGTCGGTGGTGGTGGTGGTGGGTGGACGGACGAGGAAGACGAGGAAGAGGACGACGACAGCTGCTGCTGCTGCGGCTGCTGCTGCTCGGAAATCTTGGGACGGCCACAAAAAAGAATGCTACCGAGGTCTGCGGGGTCTCCACACTTCTACGCCCATCCATCGAAATCCCGACCTCCACTTTCTCTCTCTTCCTGTCTCCTCCCTCATAATTGTACTCACACAAACCACTCTCAAGCGCGTGTGCGCAAGCGCGCAAGAAGCACGGAACCCAGGCGTGTAGGAATACAACTCAAACCCAAAGGTAGGGAGACTGCGACAATGCTGTCCGTTGGAACGGAAGCCAGCCGAGTGGGCAGTAGAGGAGTGTGGGTGGTGGCTTCACCGGAAAATTGGTTTGCGTTTGTGCTCGGACACGGGTTGGTGCTGGCAGGGACTGGGTCGACTGGGGTGTGTGACCAAGGTCGTGGTGTGAATGTGATGTGGATAGTGAGGTTGATCTATTGATTGACCTGGGGCGCAAAGTCGAGACAGCTCAGCTCAGCTCAGATGGGCGGAGGCGCGCAAGTGTGCTCGCCGAGGGCACTGGCTCGACAAGCGGGAGGACAAGAGTAGCGGGAGAAGAGGGAAAGACAAAGGAGGGGGGGGGGAAGGGGACCGGGAACGTGCGGCAGGGTCGGTCCTAGTGACCTTGAAGGGATGACAGCAACTGCAAGCGCAGGAGCGCGGGGAGGCAGTATGAGATGCGAAGGTGTGGTGGTGTGGTGGTATGGTGGTGAGGGAACTCCAGGACTGTGCAGGAGCAGGTGGTACTGGCAGGGAGATAGGAGTGGAATAGAGGAGGGGGGTGGGGACCGGGCCAAGAGACCTCGGAAGAGGCAGAGAGATATACACCTGCTCAAAGTACGGCAAGGCTGGAGAACAACTGAAAACATCGTGACTGGAACTGACGCGCTAGGATGCGAGAAGGATGCCGCTGCGCGCTGCGCGCCGGACGCCACGCTACCTCACTTGTGCTGGTGATATCATGATGAGTGAGGAGTGGGTCATTGGGGAGGCCACAAGTTCCAGTCCACCTTAGTTACTCCCACCCAAGGCAGGCAGCAGGCGACAGAGCAGTGGCTCGTGGCTCCTGCGTTGCACGAAGGGCAGGCCTCGTTTTCGCCAGTCGCTGAAGACACCATGGACTTCGTGTACATCGAACATATGTCAAAGGGGTAGAGACGCGTAGTTGGCCCTCACATCAGAGTCAGCGTGCGAAACACTTTGGTTTGCACCATCATGCGCTATCGGCATGGACACTTCTCCTCCCCGGGCCGTTGTGGTCGATCGGGGATGTCTTCATTCTGCCTCGTTCACTGCTACACCCCTCGCGCAGCGCTTGCGCATCCGATGCGACATGCACATCCCCTTCGCCGCAACCCTCCCCGGCCCTCCAAACCCCCCGAGCCCAAAGGCACATGACAGACGAGTACAAGTGCAGGCGAGAGGTAGACTAAGGCCACAGCGGTGCAAGGCCAAGGGGACAGCTCCGAGCCGCGTCATCCGAGACACCACGACCTAAAAGCCACCTTGGCCGTCAAAGGCCATCCCATTGTCATTCACTCCACCCGCATGGTGCTGCAACCCATGCCACTCGCATTTCAGTGCTATCTGTGCCGCACCGCTGCTGATGCATGCATGAAACCACAGGTGAAGCATCCAGATCATATCATCCCAGGATACAGAGTCTGCAGCCACCACCTGTCCATGATCAGGAATCAGAGATAGCTTTGTCATTGCAGCATGGGGTGTGACCAGCATTGGCAGCCCTGCGTCGATTGCACGGTAAGTGCCATGCGTCCGCGGAGCGTCCGTCACCGATGAAAGCGAGCAAACGACACCGAGTGCGGGCAACCTTGTACCTGTGGTTGTAGCTGGCCGCCGCTGCTCCTACTCTGTCTCATACCCAGGCCCCAACTTGTCCCTTGAATACCAACATGGGCGACTGGGTGCTGCACACTTCCCAGTCCTGTCTGTGTGTCGGTCTGACCGCCACAGACGAGCAGCCGAGCAGTGGAGCGAGAGTAGCAGCAAGCTTCTGAACCCCCGGGTCTCCTGAGTATTTCAAGCAATCGACACCACGGGTGAGTGGGTCGCAGGGTTGCACTGGCTGTTGCTTGGCAGAAGCCGCAGTCAGCATGGAGCACGGACGCACGAGGATCCTCTGTCCGCACTGACATTAGCCTCCATACCCTCACACACCGTCTACAGCGCTGTTCGTCCTGCTTCCGACTCGTGCTGCGATGTGCGCTGTGCTTTTTCTGCAGCCTCTTCGTCATTGTCGCCCGTAGCTCACCGATGGCTCAATTTGGCGCCTGCAACTGGTTCTTACCAACTATGTGGCCACTGCCCCCGCCAGCCCCCAGCCTGCGCGCACGGCCCTCGGCAAAGCTCATGACAGCTCACAGCTCACAGCCTACAACAGCTTGCAGTTTCCTCCCCACTGCCACCCCGCGCAGGGGCCGGCACAGGGGTGTATACCATCATACGTCAGCACCTGGGCCAGGCGTGCGGCGCGCCGTGCGCGGTGCCTTGCGCTATTAGGAAGAGCACGAATGAGCCCAGAATGCAGGATGCAAAGTAGAAGTGGAGTCGGACTGGAGGGAGAAATAACAGACAGCCGGTGTGCGCTCGTTTTGTGCATGTCTGCGTGCTTGTGTGTGTGTGTGGCGTCGAGGCGCGAGGCACGTCGGAGCGAAGAGGGTGGCTGGGGACGAGTGGAACGCAGAAGGAGAGAGCGACCAAGGACTGATAGAACAATGAGCCACTCCATATCTGGCGCCACATCCACACACACACACACACACACACATCCACACACACACACACACACACACACACACACACACACACACACACACGCACACACACACACACACACACACACACACACACACACACACACACACACACTGGCGTCTTGCTACTCAACTACCAGTTGATCGCGTTACCATGTCACGCAGCTGCGGCTCTGTGATCGGCAAGCTCCTGTCCACTTTTTTCTAACCAGTAACGCTAACGGCATTCGCGCAATGACCTGTACAGTGGGAAACAGACCCCCTAGTCTCCGCTCCGCATGCACCGGGGGTCGGTCTCTGCTTTCCAGTGCTGCGCTCCCACATCGCCTCCCGGCCACTCTGGAGTCGACCCTTTTGCCGTCATGTTGCTCACTTTCTGCGCAAGAATCGTGGGAACAGAGATCGGCAGTGTGGCGCAGTTTCTGTTGGCGCAGGTTGGCGCAGCACTGGAACTTGTATACCTGCTGTCGCGGCAGAGAGGTGAGTGAGTACGATCAAGCCTGTAGCTCAAGGTCGCTCCAGACCATCAAGCACGGCGCCACACACCAACTATTCTTAATGCCCGTGTCACTCTGCTCCACTCATTTCGTCTACCCCAAACGTAAATAGTCGACCAATGAACCATTTTAGTAGTCACAAGCTACGTTCCTGCAATCCTGCTCTGCTCTACCTCGCAGGTCATCATCTGTCAAGGGCGACATACATTTCAACATCTAGGTTTCTCTCATTTTCGAGGGAGGGGACAAAGTGTGTGCGACGGTGGCGTAAAGGAGCTTGGTATGTACAACATGGTGAACAGAGTAATGGGCGTGGGTTGGTAGCGTTGCGGGTGTTGCTTGTCATGAAGGGGTTGTGGGCTCCGTGGCCGGGTGGCTCATACTTTTCGGTGTGGTGGGGGTGGTCGTCAGACACTACTCGGCTGATTACTCGGGTTTGTCTCTCGTTCCTCAGAAAGGCACGCCAACAAAGCGGTTCGAGGACAGAGTCGACTTGTACGGGGGGCGAGTGAACGCCGCCGTCGTCGGGGATTGCATGGGCAGTGGGGGAAGGTCTTTGTTGCCGTGGCCAACCGATGCAGACAGCGGTGATGCAGCGCTGCTTAATCGGTCAAAGGGGTCAAAGTGAATGTCGTCCGGAGTCAATGGGCCGTGCTCAGACGACAGGACCGACGAGTTGGTGCGAGGCGGCAGGTGGTCAGAGGACGAGGACCGCCGAGATTCAATGCCGGCATTAGACTCCCAAGGAAAGCTAAGCAACTTTGAGGGTTCAGACGACAGTGCCAGGCAGTCAAAGGTGCTAACGCCAAAGTCCATGCTCCCTATCCTCGGCGACGGGCTGTAGGACTTGGGCAACCTTGCGGGGGCAAGGAGATGGCGGCGGCCAGCCAGAGGGGGCGGCACAGGCCAGTCCCAACACTCGGCTTCGCGGATCGCAGACACGGCCTCCCTGCGCATCTCCTCCACCGTGTCGGAGATTGTTGTTGTCGGCGTCGTAGTCGTGGTAGCAGCCGTGACGGGAGCAGGGAGAGACTTGGATTTTACAGGCGACGGGCGAGGGATGGGTGGCGGGGCACGGGTGGGAGGAGGGGGACGGGCCGCCAGAGGCAGCGGCGGAGGTGTCGCGGTGAGTGTAGGCGGCGGTGGGGGGGAGCGAAGGGTGGTGCGCTTGGACGCCTGCGGGCGAACAGGGATGGGCTGGAGTGGAACTAGTGGAGGCTCGGCTTCACTTAGTATCGGCGACAGCGGGACGCCTGTGCGCGACGCTTGAGAGCCCAGGCGATGGCGGGGTGTCGGCGATGTCGGCGGCAACGACTGCAGGGCAAAGTCAAGACGCGAGCCGCCGAGGGAGGCCGAGCGGCGGTGATTGTCGATGGCTGAACAGGACGAAGAGAGAGATGAAGAAGCACGATGAGACGAGGACAGGGATGACCTACTCCGTCTGCGGAGAGCCATCTCAGCAGCATCGGCCATGCTCAGCAGCTCGTCGTGCGTTGTCGTAACAGTGCCTATCGAAGTCGAGCTAGCACTGGTGCTAGGTCGCCTTGGGAACAGCACTTCGGAACCTTCACGTCAGTTTTCATCGTTTCGGGACGAAAAGCTCTGCAATGAGATGAACTTACCGGCACTGCTCGTCGAACAGTGGGTTCGTTTGCCACAGTGGGACTTTGAGCGGCGGTGCAGGTCTGTAACAGAAGCGCCGCCGTTTGTAATGTCTAGTGATTGTGATGATGCCTTTGACGATTTGCGAACGCGCGAATCGCGCTTGGGGGCGCTGGTCGGCCTGTCGAGATCTGTGCTCGCGTGGCTGCGCTTGTCCACAGGATACTGGGCGGGCACGAATGGTGTTGACACGCTCGCGAATAGGGGAGACTGATTGGGAAGCGGCGGGAGCGAGGGCGCGATGCTGCTCTGCTATATGTGAGCTACATACGTTTCTGCGCTTTGTTTACTTACCTCCTTGGTGGGGAACTGAATGGGTTGATTTGACATACTGGTCGACGGGCTCCAGTCAAACGATCCGAGACGAGGCGTGTAGATTTCGTTGGACGTGACCGAAACAGGCGACCGCGCAAAGGATGAGCTTGTCACAAACGAGCTCATCGCCCAGAGAGGTGTAATAGGGCTTGTCGGGTCCTCGTGCTCGAGCGAGGAGGGCGGGGAAGTGGGTGAGGGGGGGAACGGGGGCGAGGGGGGCGAACGGTCTACGCTGGAGATGCCCTTGTGGGACAAGGAGACTGAGCGGGCACCGCAGGCAAACACATGGGGGGTGTGGTCGCGGCGAGTGGAAGAGTAGACCATTGGGTGTACTCGGTATGCTCGGCGACGAGTGTACAGTGGGAGAGGTCGAAGGCGGAGAGCAGTTGGCAGGGAGAGCCAGCAGGGAAGGAAGGACGTAGGTGGGTTGACCAAAACAAGAGACTTGGTGTAAAGTAGTAGTGTGGTCGTGGTGATGGGGGCTCACGCTTGCTCGTAGCACGACCCAGTCGTTCTAGTTGCAAGAGGCGGACTGAGCGTCCGTGTCGAATGCACTACACAAGACAAGAGGGAGAGACAGCGAGAGAGGAATGTGGTGAGAGGAGGGAACAAGGAAATTGGTGAACCCGCGTGTTCAAGTTCGCACCGACCCAGTGGTCTCTTGACAATGTCTCGAGCGAGGGGGGGAGAAAGAGAGAGAGATAGAGACAGAGAGAGAGAGCGTGCAGAGACCAACAAACAGGGCCTGTTCGCTGCGTGCGTCGTGGTGTGATGGATGGTGAGGGGCGGCAGCGGGGTGTGGTGCACAGGCCTGATCAACTTTTTGATGGGTGGATCCTCCACCTCTACACACACTCTCTGGCGACTTGGCTTGCTGGCGTGAGGCTATTGAGGGATGTCCGCGCTGACCGGTCGTGTCGCGCGTTCGGGGTCTCAGGTGTTGTTCTGTGCAGAGCGTACCCTCCAGCCACAGGGGAGGACCAAGGTATGAGAACTGGGGTCACTCGGCATTCAGCAGCAGCAGCAGCAGCAGCAGCAGCAACAGCGGCGGCAGAAGCAAAGGTGGTCGCAGCGCCGTGAGAGTGGGTGGGTGTGGACCGTGCGCCACGAGTGGCTGTTTTGTGGCTGCGGTGGCTGTTTGTAGCTGATCCGTTGTGGTGTTTCTTGCTGCCGGTTTGGCGGCTGCCCTGCCCGCTGAGCTCTCAAATACAAATGGCGGTGAGGAGGGACAAGGGCCAACCAACGAAGGGAGGGGCACTGCACCAGGGAGAGGCGTCGAGATGGTCGATGGCCGGTGATATTCTCTGGTGGACGGTACCCGGTGCAGTAAGACTTGTCGGTTCAGGATGATGTCCTGCAAGGGGCCGAAGTGCGCACGGAGCGTTTTGTTCTCTTGTTGCTGGGGTGCTTCCAGACGTTGGCCTCAAGCCCAGAAGCCTGGAGAAGAGCAAACTCCCTACAACACTGCTCCTGTCAAGAGCTTGAGATCCCTTTGGGGTCCCCGGTTGGCAGCGCCGCTGACAAGGAGCTCACAGGTAGCGGACCTGAGGCCGCGGATGCAAGGCCGAGCGACAGGGGATGGCGAAGGGCCGAGAAGGGAAGGTAGGGGTGAAGGAGGGAAAAGCGACAGATTACAACACAGCAAGCAGCTAGCAAGACAGACACGCTGCGATCAAGCGGCAAGGACCAGGCTGCAGGTGGCGTGCAGCAGTGCGCGTGCAGAAATCGGCTGGCGATAGCGAGCGAATGAGACCAGCACAGAACACTCTGCCCACTATCGATGCAATGCGTCCGAAAGGTGGCTGCCAGCAGACCGCGAGCGAGGAGCAGCGAGACAGTCAAGGCGACCGGGGCCAGCCCAGATGCCGAGTTTGGGAGCGGGAGGTTGAAAAGGAAGATCAATGCCAGAAGAAAATCGCGTTGGTCGTTTCACCGATGCCACCCATTCGCTTTCTTCTGAATGAATGTCAAATACCTTGACCAGACACGGCGTGGCTGAGGGCTCAAAATGAGCCAGTCGTTAAAGAGGCGTGAAAAGGCTTGCCCAGCGGCGTCGAATCTGTCGTCCTGGTCCGTGGGAAGAGGTCAATGAGGGGTCCTGCGGTGCGCTCGCGACCGCGTAGCGCTTCGAGACCCGCTGAGGTGCGGCGGTCGGTGCGGGATGGGGTGGGCGCTGTGGCCGAGTGTCCCTGCGAGAGTGATATCGGAACCTCCGATCTCACAGCACGATTCGCGGCGCGTTTGTTCTCTGTCTGCCCGCAGTGGTGGGTGCGTAGACCCACCTGCCCAGAGGATCCGTGCGCGGATATGGGGTCGGAGCACGCCCAACCGATCGTTAGTCACAACACGTTTAATTTCTGCTGGGTACAGCAGCAAGGGTACGCTGCGCCGCGACAATGGCCGAGTCGGCGTTCGGGGTGGCGTTTGAAACGGAAAGCGAGCTCGTAGATGGTGTGGACAAGGAGCCGGTCGAGTGTCGAGGGCAGGGGAGTGTATGTCCAGGTGTAACGACGGCCGTGTTCGTTATCGATTATCGGTTGCTGGTCGTATCAAGTGTCGTATAGGATTTGTCCTCAAGCGTGCACGTCGGCGGTCGCGGTGCTGTCAAAGAAAAGAAAGAGAGAGAGAGAGGGGGGGAAAACATGGAACAGATCAAGCACAGTGCTTCTGCCGCTTGCTACATGTATCTCGTCTGTCCCGTTCGACGTTCGACGTTCAGGCTACGTGTTGTTCGATTCAACGACCATAGAAGTAGTATGTACGCTCGTCCGCAATCTCGAACCTGTTCTCGGGTTCTCCTGCACGGCTGGCGGTAGCCTGTCGCGCTTTGTCAGACCCGGGAACATGTCATGCCATCTTACTGAGCTTGTTGCAACCCTGCTGGGCGGCAAGAATACAGCGAGGACGGCATCCCAGTAACGGCAATGCCGTCACACACCTGCTGCGCTTTCTTGCCGGGCCCAAGCCGACGCGGCAAAGCTCCACCCGCGCACGCCTGGAGCAAGTAAAGGTTGCAAGCTTCATTTCATTCCTTTCATCTCTCCACTTTGATCGACCAACAACCTCACTCGCTCCCCTCCCAGTCTCACATCCTGGCTCCTTGACATCCCCATGGCGGCACACTAGTGCATGCATAGCCAGGACTGCTGCAGGACGGTGGAAAGGTGCCAACGGAAGAGCAAACATTGTTGCTGTGCTGCTGGCATCAGCCGCTCGCCACCCTGGCTTAGAACAAAGGTCACTAACAGACGACGCCAAAACAGAGAGTACTTACTCCCTCTTGCTCTTACACACTACTTGAGTGGGGTCGCAACCCTCAGTACGCCAGCCGCAGTACGAGGGATGACGCACACCAAAGACACGTCTTCTTTCGACCTGATTGTGACAGCTGAAGCAGGGCTGCCGGGCACCCTGTGTCACTCATGCAACGGGAGGCGCGAGGTTGGATACACCCCACCCCCGTCGCCTCACCGATGCAACCAACGGCTGTCCTGGAGACTATGCATGTCTCTTGTTACGAGCCAGGAACATCGTTTGGGTAGCATGAACCCCCACCTGGACCAGGAAGAGGAACCCGAAGAAGCCTGCCTCCACCGATCTTCGATCTATTAGCTACTTGCAAGTTGCAAGTTGCAAGTAAGCTGCAACTTGGGTTTCTATGTGGGGCTGAACAGCCAGCCCGCCCCAGCCCCAGCCTGTATGTGCGTGAACTAGTCGTGCACCATTCCGTCCAATGCACATCTTGGACAACGAACGATGTTTGTTGAAGGCTGAGGTGCCCCTCATGCCTCTCAGTTGTACTCCACGCAGACCAACTACTGCGTCATAACAGCCTGTTTCCTGGCTATTTGAGCTCTCCTTCCGCAGCCATAGCCACAGCCACTCATGTCTGGGATATTGCGATTTCAATCGCGGTTTGTTCGCAAATTGCGCATCGCAAGCTGCCAGGCAGCGCTCATTCCATGCAACAACCTGATGGCTCAAGTTTCCGCGTCCCGCCGTGTGCCTGTCCCTCCCCATCTCGTTGCCCCGTGTCCAGATGCCATGTATTCTATGTACTCCGCTGTCCTTCCTCTGCATCTTCTTTGCCCCCGGCTCAGCCCAACGCGGACACCAAAGAGCGCCGAGGGTGGTGTGGAGGTACGCGAGATAACGAATGTCGGTTGCCCAGCTTTCCTTTCGGTGTCAAGGGGCTGGGGTGAGCCACCTCCCCCACACTCCCATGCCCTTGATGCACCCCCGTCGTCATGTCCATCACGGCATCCGAGTATGTTCCTGGCAGTTCCTTGAACCGGGTTCCCACTTTCCCAGCTTTCCAGATACTCCAGATACCAACCAGTTCACGGCGACCGGCAATCACAGCGTGACGACGGGAGGCTGACCTGCCGTCGTAAAGCGCTGGTAGCTCCGGTTTGCAGTTTCGGATTCGGATTCGGACTCGGTTCCAGGACCACCCGTTCTGGGTCTAGGCTTGTTTCCACCTCTCAACTCGTCCACTGCCCGCTTACCTCATCCCCTCAGAGCAGGGACTAACCACCGCCTGTAACGCCAGAACCGCGCGGGAACTGGGCCGCCGCAGCTGGCCGGTTAGCGTCTCCCCGGGAGCTGCACGCTGCGCCGAGCGCTGGCTCTGGACAAGGACGCCGAGGAGGCGCCGCCTCTGGACTGCGACCGAGGACCCCGACAAGCCTCACGCACGGACCGTCTCCTGCCACACGCGGCCACACACGGTCACTCGTGCGTGGCGCACAGCGCGTCCGTTATGTGCGGCGGGCTATCTATCTGGCTTGCGCCTACCTCGTCCCTCACATTGTGTCCCATACCGTATGTCGCTTGTCGCGAGCTGCAATCAGCGAACAGCGAAGCGTTCCGGGAACAGAGTGGCCTGTGCTCTCCGCCGCCCGCCCAGGGCATCCAGGAGCCCGCAGCAAGCTGGCAGCGGCAAGCAGCAGCGCCCCTCATGTTAGCGAGCGAATCAATCTGCAGCAGTGGGCTCCGGATAAGGCGAGCACGTTGGGTGTCCGGGTGAACCGGACAAAGGTGGTTTGAGCGGGCACAGCGGAGTCACTGCGCTCACCGGCGCAGGTGAAACACGTTCCAGCCGAGAAAGCCATACATCTGGTCATCAGTCAGAGCAACGGCACACCAGTCTCAGACACAGACTGCTCGGTCGTCGGCCTGGTGCGCACATTCCACTCCCATTCCACTTTCGTCCACCCACTTCCGCTCCCACGTCCACTGCCCGTTCCAGTTCCAGTCCCAGATCGGGTTCCAGTCGGGTTCCACGCTCAACGCCCACCATTCCTTCACCGTCGCACTCCGTGAGAGTGCATCTCCTGACGCCGCCCACCTTCAGCCGCTCAATGCCATGCAATACATTGCCATTGTAAATTATCGATCTGATCTCACTTTGAAACGCGACACGCACGCTGCCGCCGCCGCCGCCACGGCCGCCGTTGCCGAGAGGACAAAGGTGGGTCCTAATCCCTCAAGACCGTGGTTCTGGCGGGCATGCTGCGTATCGCATGCTGGATGGGGGTTCATGTTCATGTTCTTGGTTCTTGGTTCAATCTTCACGCTTGAAGACGCGGACGCGGTGGCAGGCGTCGCTGTCCGCGGGTGCGCACGCGCTTAGTAGGCGTCCTTGGGGACACCGGCGAGCTCGTCGTAGCCGAGCGCGAGGTTGAGGTTCTGCATGCACTGAGTGGCCGCACCCTTGAGGAGGTTGTCGAGGGCACCGACGACGACAACGCGGTTGCCGCTCGAGTGGACCTGGACACCGCCGACGCGCCAGCCGTGCTTGTTGGCGGCGTCGCGGACGTCGGGAACGCCCTTGACAACCTGGCAAAGGGGCTCGTTGGCGTACTTCTCCTCGTAGAGGCCAATGATGTCGCTGGCGCGCATCGACTGCTTGAGGGGAGCGTTGAGGACCGAGACGATGCCCGAGAACCAGGGGGCGACGTTGGGGATGAAGCTGAGGCCGAACTCGGGGTTGCCCATGAGGCCACCGAGGTGGTTCGAGGCCTCGCGCTCGTGGATGTGGTCAGTCACCGCGTAGGGGCGGATGGAACCCTCAAGGTCGGCGTGGCCCTTGGATGCAATTAGCACAGTCCAATACTCCCCGCGGTCAGCTACTCACGATCTTGGGGACAGTCTTGGGGCGGCCCTCGGCGTCCTTCTCACCCGACTTGGTGCCGGCACCCGAGTAGCCCGAAACACCAAAGACGGAGGGGGGGCGGGTGGCGTCGAGGAAGGGGAGCAGGGGAGCAAGGAGGAGCTGGGTGTTGGTGGCGTAGCAACCGGGGTTGGAAACACGGGTCGACTGACGGGTCGCGTCACGGCCGTAGATCTCTTTGTAATGTTAACTTCATAATTCTCTTTATCAACTTCTACGCATAGTCATAGCAACAAGATATTGTATACAGTTACTATGCGCATGCGCGGTTCTCACCAGGAAGACCGTAAGTCCAGCCCTTCTCGAAACGGTAGTCGGCCGAGAGGTCAACAATCACACCCTTGCCACCCTTGGCACGGGCACCGTCAATAGCGTCAACAAAGGGCTTGCAGACACCGTTGGGGAGGGCCATGACCCAGGCGTCAACCTCGCCGTTCTCCTCCATCTTGGCAACGTCCTGAGCAGAGAGGTTCGAGTACTTGACCTCGGACTTGGTGTAGTCCTTGAGGGGAAGGCCAGCGAGCTCACGCGACGAGACGTGGGTAAGGTCGAGGTGGGGGTGGTTGTTGATCAGCGAAACGAGGTTCTGGCCAGTGTAGCCACGGGCACCGATGAGGGCAACACGCTTGCGGGGGACCTCGGTGGCGTAGCCGCGGCGGGCGGGGGCCGACGAGCCAGAGGCGACCGAGGGGCGGGCCGAGGTCGAGAAGGCACGGGCGCCAGCGGGGGCGGAGCCAGCAAGGCGGTGGGGGGGAGTCGAGGGGCCGACGGGGAGGTAGACGCGGTCGATGCGACCGGTCTTCTCAAAACCCTCAATGATGCTCTCGACCTGCTTGACGTCGGGGACACCGTACCAGAAGAGCGAGCGGCCGGCACGGGTGAACGAGCCGTCGGCACGCTCAAAGTGCCAAGCGCGGTTCTCGTCGTCGGCCTGGGCGGTCCAGAAGAGGCGCTTGTGGTCCTTCTTGATGGCGTCAAAGACGTTGTCGGTGGTCTTGTTAAGGACACCGTTGCGCGAAGGGAGGAACTTGGTCATGACGGGGGTAAGGCCCTCGGGGTGCGAGACGACGGCAACAACGTCAAAGGGCTCGTCACCGTAGACGGTGGCGGGGGCGTCCTTCATGTCCGAGAAGATCTCAGCGACCGACTTGCGGCCAGAGATGACCTCGGGGTCGCGCTCGGTGAAGACCTGGCGGAGCTGGGGCGAGCCAACAGCATCCGAGGCAGGCTTCTTGTAGAGCTTGTAGCCGCGGCGGATGAGGGTACCAGCACCGGCGTCGGTGAAGAGCTCCTTCTGGAGCATGTCGGTCGAGATGATGGCGACCGACGAGGTGCGGGGGAGGGTGTCGAGGAGCTCCTTGATCTCACGGATCTTGAGCTTGGTGCCGTACTTGACCCACGACTCCTTCATGAGGCCATCGTACTCCTCGTCGAGGTTGATGGCGGAGATCTTCTTACCGGTAACACCGTGGAAGAGACCACCCTTCTCGTTGAGGTAGACAATCTTCATGGGCTCGAGGACCTTGGCGAGCTCACCGGCGGCGACGTCGGCGTTGACGTTGAGCATCTGGCCATCGGCGGTCTCGGCGAGCGAGGTGAGGATGGGAAGGCAGCCGGCGCGGATGGCGGCCTCGATGGGGGCCTTGTCGACACGCTTGATCTTGCCGACAAGCTTGTACTTGTCCTTGTCAAGGTAGTCGGCGTGGAAGACACCGGTGGGGATGGGGCGGGCGCGTGTGCCGAGACGCTCAAGGGCCGAGGTGAGACGGAGGTTCTCCTGGAGGAAGACGCGCTGCGCGAGTTAGTTGCTGCTAGTTGCGCGGTTTTCTCGTTGGGCTCTGGCTATACTCACGCGAGCGATCTGGAGGGTCTTGGCGTCTAGTGGTCAGTAGAGTGCGGCCGGGTTCAATAATAACTCACCGGTGATGCGGATGCCGTCCTCGTACTCAGGGACAACACCCTCAGCCTCGAGGAGCTCGTTCCTTGGAAGGAGTTAGTCGCGGAAACGGAATGCACGCGATGCGCGACTTTGCGTGGCACTTACAGCTGGGGGCCGGCACCGTGGAGGACAACGGGGTAGAGGCCGAGACGGTTGAGGAACGAAAGCGAGAGGGCAAGGTCGTCGAGCTCGTTGGTGAGAATGGCACCACCGATCCTGGGCATTAGCCATCCGAGCTGGCGGAGGACAAAGGACTTACTTGAGGACGGCGAACTTGGCCTCGGGGAGGACACCGCCGGCGGCAGCAGCCTTGGAGGACTGGGTGAAGATGCGGAGGTAGCGCTCAACCTCCTGGCGGGAGCCGAGCGAGTAGAGGAGGCGGATGATGGTGTCCTGTGCGAGTCAGTGGCGAGTCCTGGCGAGTAATGTAGGGCATTGTGGACGGCAAAAATGCAGTAGTCGAGGCAACAACAATGCCGCTCCGTTGCAGACATGTACTCACGCGGTCCATGCCACCGTCACGGTTGGAGATGGCCGAGGTGAGGCCGCGCTTGCGGATCTCATTGCCGACCTTCTTGGCGTCGAGCTCGAGGACGACGTTGGAAGCGGCGACGGCGGGCTTGGAGAAGGAGCGGGCCTGGACGGCCTGGCGGGCCAGGGCCGCGGCGGGGCGGGGGATAGCGGTAAGGCGGCGGAGCATTGGGGATGCGGCCCTCGTAGGTTGTGACTAGAGGGAGAGCAATGGAGTGAGAGTGGAGAAGAGTGGTGGATGTGATGGAGAGAGATTAAAGGGAGAGGGGAGGGAGGGGAGGGGTGATGAGTCGTCGATGCTACTGATTTGACGGCCAGGTCCAATCCAATCGCAAGCGCAGGCACTCACTCTCTCTCTCACTGACCTGACGGACTGTGGCACCCGAGTCGAGCGGGTTATCTCTCGTGCGGCTGGCTGGCTGGCTGGCTGGCCAACGCCGAAAAGTGGAGGGCAGTGGAGTCATTATCACACGTCATTGACTTATCCACGTGGCCTTATCACTCGCCCATGGCCCATGGCCCTCGACGCGGATGCTTTCTGGCCAAGATCACAACAACAATGTCAACAAACATTGGCGTCAGAGGGGGCCAGAGCAAAAAGAGACAACACAGAGAGCCACTGATCGCACAAACCCTCCAGACTCTAGAATACTACTCTTGTATCCCATTGCCGCCATCATACTCCTATCACTCTCTCGCAATGTCCTCTGAAGGGCAGGAAAACGTAGTAAGCTAGCCACTCTCGCAAGAGCTCACCCCAGCCTCCACCGACATCCCGTCTCCCCAGGCTCGCAACGCCAACCAAGGCGTCGCTCGCCCGCACCATTCCAGTTCCCACAGCCCGTCCACTCGGCACTGCGATGACTGTTCCAGTCGCAGGAGCCGACTCCGGTGCTGGGGGTAAGCGCAAGATGCCCGCGCCCACCACTGCCCCTCCCGCCAAACGCATCGCCTCGGCCGGCACCAGCATCGGCAAGGCTGCCCCCGTCGTCCGGCCGGCAACCCGCTCTTCGTCAACCGGCTCTTCCGGCTCTGCATCTGGCCACGGCATGACTACGCGCCGGGCAAGTGGCGAGAGCGCTGGCTCCAATGGCACCGCACGCACCCGCAAACCGCCCATTCCGCCGCGTACGGCTGCCGCGCCTCGTGCTGCGCCAGTCGCGCGGGTGGCTGCCACTCGCGGAGCTGCTGTCCCCAGGAAGACCGGCACTATGGCTGCTGCGACTACCGCAGCAAGGAGTGCCCTCGCCGCGGCACCAAGCCGCCCGGTTCGCGCCCCCGTTCGCCAGACGGGATCGTCCCCTGAAGAGCCGATCGCGGACAACCGGATGGCGAACATGGAATCCATGCTAGAGTTCCTGAAGGAAGAGTGAGTTTTGATGTCCTTGAATTAAACTGACAGCAGAACTGCGAAGAGTGAGCCGCATAGCTGCACAAGCATCATTCCTGACCACAGTCGCCGCGAACCAGAAGACCCTGGACGAGCGCCGGGAGGCTGAGCGTGAGGCAGAAGCGAAGGGGGCCGAGGCGCGGCGCGGCCTGTCTGCGTCGGCAGAGGAGCTGCGCGAGATGCGCGACAAGCACCTCCAGGAGGTTGACGATCTGGAGCGGCAGATTCTAAAGAAGGAGCGCGAAAAGTCGGAACTCGAGCAGGAGCTCAAGGAGGAGAGCGCAAAGCTTGACGAAAAGTGCCACGAAGTCCGCACGCTCAAGGTGAGCTATAATGTCTCACCTAGCAGCTCACACTCAGCAAGAGCTGTCCGACGGCGACAAGAAGCATATTGAGATCGCGGCCCAGCTCACCGCTGCCAACACGCTCAACAATGCGCTCCAGACGGAGGTCGAGCGTGCGACCCTTGCTGTGTCCGCCATGAAAGCTGAGCTGGCTGTCAAGCAGGAGGAA
>PQXP01000115.1:0-66197 GCA_002973495.1 Apiotrichum akiyoshidainum
AGCCACAATAGAGCTGCTCGCAGCGGAGAAGTAGTGAGCTGGTGGCAGGGTAGTATAATATGCTGGGGCGAGGAGTTGTGGTGTTGTCCCCTGTATGTGCATGTGGCGCAACTGCCACACACTCCTCGTGTCAAGCGTGTTGATGCGGCGGTCAACACGCACACGTCTCACACGAGCACCCGCATCGCGCCTCCGCCACGCACACGAAGAGCACGCGCCTCGCCGCACCTCCTGCCACACTTCTTGACAAAGCCAGTGTCAACTCAGCTTGTCTCGCGCCCTCCAGCTCCGGGATCCGATATCAAGTGTGAGTCATCTGACCCACTCTGTCCACTCACGATAAATTAGGCAGTCGATACATTATTGGTATCTGGGGAGTGGTGGCTTTTGCGCGAGATAGACGTGTGTGATCGCCGCACGCGGCACGGAGTGCTGGTGCCAAGACGGACGAAGGGCACCAGCTCACCAGCGAGTCCATGGGCGGCATGGCCGCTGGCGGTCTCCGCTTCCTCGCTGACGAGGAGTTTGCCGCCAAGGTGAGCAGCCGGACTCCGTCGCCAGAGACTGGTCGCACTCTCTCTGGCGCCACCTCGCATTGTTGGAATGCTTGCTAGTGATCCATGTCAAGCTTTCATGGAAGACCATCGCTGACGGTCTTACCAAGGAGACGTAAAGTAGGCCAACCCCTACGAGAAATTCGTAGTAGAGGGGCTTGTGCCGGTTGCTGTAGCTTTCCATTGCTGAGAGCTGCCAGTGTCTTACTCTCGCCCGTTAAGGCTGCACCTGTAGTAGCGAGAGCAGGGAAGGAAGGTGGGGCAGGCAGGTTGGCGCTTGGAGCTTGAAGCTTGCAGCTACAGACGCAGCTGCGACGCGACCATGTGCTGCTCTACACAAGTTCGCAGTCACGCACACACGCAGAGACACCAAGGGCCAGCGTTGTGCCTCTGTCGGGAATCACCTTGCACGGAGTCCGAACAGCTGCAAGTGGCACCAGGGCAGGCGACACCGGGCAAGGTGCTGGAATCAAGAAAAAAAAAAGGTATGAATTTCACGCCACGTCACGGCTGCATGAGCCCAGCAGCAGGGCTAACCACAGGCTGCCCAGTAAAGAGCGGGCGTCTGCGGCGCCGCCAGGCGGCTGCCCTCGAGGTGTGGGATATGTGGACTGTGCCTAGGAATGTAGATCACGAACAATAGCTTAGACATTGAGGAACGACGACGTGTGGCCTGTCTGCGGTGGCCGAGAACGCAGGGAGCAAAGGGTTTGTCGTGTCTGTGGGTACTGTAGGCGGGAATGGAACTGGGAAATGCCAACGGAGAAGAGGAGCGGGCGCGGCGGGGATCGACACGCAGCTGCCTCAGTCGCGCAAGCGAGCGACCGGGGTCCGAGCATGCCCGAAAGAAAGTCGAGACCACATCGCTTGTTATTGTGAATATCCAAATGCCGTCTACACCCGGGCTCAGAGCACAAACAGTACGCAGGAGGCCAGATACGCTTCAACTGTCAGCCCCCGTTGGCGTCCCCAGCACAGCACGGGCCTCCCGCCGTGGATAACGAGGGCGACGAGGGCGGTCCCCTGTTCTGTGATTGATCGCCCCCTCGGCTTGTGGGGAACGATGCCAGCGCCTCGTCTGTCGGCAGGCCGACTTTTCTTGGCGTCCGGCGTCAAGTCGCCGACTGCAGATCTTGCGAGGGCGAGACTTACTCACAGTGAGGGGTAGGGGTGCGCCGGCTGTCGTCGTCTCCGCTGTCGGCGCTCGGGGCCACCTTGGACTGGAAACGCCAATTCGCGTGCCTCCTTTTCCTGTCCGTTTTACTGCAGAGCGCTTGTCAGTTATGCCGTCCTCGCCCAGCCGCCACCTCCGCGATTCCCAGGCTCACATACTCATTCTGGTATGCGTGCTGCTCGCTCCTCATACATGCCTCCTTCGGGCCCCGTTCCGTTCCGCTCAGCTCTCACACCCACCTGCCCCCAACCCCGATCGTACACCTTCCAGTGTCTCGGTGCAGTCCACCGGCTGCTGTCTCCTGTCCTTATCTTGGCCGTGGGCATGGACGGACGCTGGTCTCTGGTGCTCTGGCCGTGGACGCGAGGATGAACGGGAGAGCGTGGACGGGAGTGCGTCTGCTCAGCGCTGTCCGCTGCTCGCACAGGGTGGCCGATATCCTGAGGCGCAGGCGCCAACACGTCAACGCCAGCGCACATTCCCTACTTTCCCTCTCAGGCCTCAGGCAGCTTTCGCGTCGGGGGCGTCGTGCCTCCTGTCCTGGTCCTGTCCAGTGCCAGGCCCTCTGGTGTCCAGCAGTACTAGAGTACGTAGGGCGGCGCACGTACGGCGCCATCGAGATGACCAGATTCCCATCCATTCCTTCCGCGCCGGATCTCCAGATCTCGCTGTCTGCACGCATGGTGTCTCTGGCGTTCGTGGCGCCGACACGGGCGACATGAGATCCAGAACGGTGCGAAGCGGCAACAGAGGGAGGGCAGCGAGCAGGAGAATCGGCAATGCATGATAGTACATGTCATGCATGCTGCCTCCTGCTGCAGCGGGGCCTTTGGAGACCACGCTTACCATTGAGCACATTCGGCAGAGCGCCAACGCGCAGACTCTTGCGCACGGCCACGCCATTCAAGCCCTCCTTCAGGTATTAAGCTGGCGTGGTGCCACACGCCATGAGCCTAAATACCAGACAGGCACACCGGCCACAGTGTGCTCTGAACAACTGGCCACGGCTGGTGGTGGCTGCCTTATTGGATTCGGAGCGCAGGTACTGTGCATACAGGCGGCAGAAGACCAGGCAGGTCTTGCGGCCCGGCCTGGCGGAAGCGTTTCAACCGAGACATGTCTCCAGGTGGCTCGAAGGATGTCACGTCCAAGCCGCCGCGCGATATGAGGGGGCGGATTTGGTGGGATGGGTTCTGTGCGTGCGGCAGCGGGGGCGGCGGCGGCGGCGGACGGGGGCCAAATTACGGAGATCAATCGAGTGCGTACCCGGCTGTTGCAGCCTGAGTCTCATGTTGTTCTCCAATGTCATGAACCCGCGCCTCGCTGCCGCCGCCGCCGCCGCCGCCGCGCGGTGACGTCGAGATCGACGGATCGGTGAAAAATTGGCGGCGCTGGGAGGGTCTGCGCGCCACACACAGACTTGGTGTATCGGGGGCACACTTTGTTGCCCGTGGTCCTCTTCCCGGGGTGTGTGCGCGCGCGCGCGGACGCTCTCCCTCTCCCTCTGTGCTGCTCTCACGTCCCTGGTGGCATTGGGAATCACCAGACCTCGGGATCTGTGGCATGAAAAGGTTTACCATTTCTTTGCAAGCCGTTCTGCAAACTCCAAATTACATCTTGTCTGGGTGACGCCGCGCGCGACAGTGGACCCTCATGTTTGTCATTGTACGAGTCCATTGGTAGAAGGAATACAAATATCACAACAAAAAAAGTTTAGCCAAAACTACAAAACTACAAATCGCCACAGCGAGAGCGCTGGGCGGGAGATCCGCGGGGGCAAGAGAGAAGATGGATGTGAATCTGAAGCGAAGGGGGCCAGAGTTTGGCGGGATGACGACAGGGACCCATGTACCTCCCTACCTTTTGCTTGTTACAGGCGTGCGCATGATGACAGAACTGACTACTCCTACTCTTTGCTCCCTGTCCGCCGCTTGCCCGTCAAGTCTCGTCGTCCAGAGTGAGAGAGCCGATCAAGTCGGAAGCGCAACCGCCAAAGGTCCTTGCTGCTGGGATTGTCGCTGGCCCATCTGGCGCGCGTGCCTCCTTGTTTTCGGAATGTTTAGCAGGCAAGCAAGCAAATGAGCGAGAGAGAGAGAGAGAGAGAGAGAGAGAGAGAGAGAGAGAGAGAGAGAGAGAGAGAGAGAGGCGGCACACCGAGAGGCATGAGAGTTTTTTTGGGGGGGAGGGGAGGTTCCGGATGCAACTTGCCCTCCCCTGAAAGGCCCACCTTCAAGATGAGACATTTGTACACATCATGTGTGCACGTAGCCGCCTCTCCTCCTCCCTCGACTGCTGCTGCTGTTGCTGCTGCTGCTGCTGCTCCTGCTACCAAGCCAACCCTTTGCACTAGTGTCCGAAGCCTTTGAGGGGAGGGAGGGTTATTCCAAACTTGTGGCATGTGGAGTGGTGTGGTGGTGGCGGTGGTGAACCGTGTTTGGGGTTGTGTTTGTGTGTTGTGGGTGTTGGCAGAGAGGCATGTTGGTGTGCCTTTTCTGGGAGCACAGAGAGAGAGAGAGAGAGAGAGAGAGAGAGAGAGATGTGAGAGTGCATGAGCGAGAGTGCAGACGATGAGATTACTCTCTACATGAATGAGAGAACGCCGAGCTGAGAGAGACTGTAATTTGTAATCAGATTTCAATTAGAAAAAATGTGCATACCTAAAGAAAGCGCTTGGTGGGTTATTATGGGGGGGATCAGGAATTGCCCCAAAGGGAAACAGGGCAACCATCCGTGCCTGGGAGGGAGAGAGAGGACCAGACGAGAGGGACACGACCCCGGAGAGCAGCGACCGCCTGCCCGCTCCTCCCTCCCTCCCTCCCTCTCATCATCATCACAACCTCCCTCCTCGCCATCGCCATCGCCGTAGTGGCTTTTACTCTCTCCCACATCCCCCTCTCACCTGGTCTCCCGTGCCCTCGCGTCAACCCCCAACGCCCATCTCGTCGTTCCACTCTCCATCGTTCTCCCCAGGATATTGTCATCATCTCCCCACCTTCCATYGMAKCKKSCASCTMTCMSACSCAGCYSCRACGCKACCMTRGGTCTTTCCAACGTCGCGTTCTCCAACAGCAGCAGTGGCCGCCAAGSRACSASCSTYSTSCCYACTCCTYKSKAACTCATCTACACCAAAGCCGTGCACACGCCGGGTGTTTCTGGAAAACAACCCAACCCCTCGGCCAACAATCATATTACTCCAAGGCCGTGAGTACCTAACTGCCGAGTACCTAACTGCCCCCTCTCCCTCCCTCCCTCCCTCCCTGCATGGCTGCATGGCTGGCTGGCTGGCTGGCTGGCAGAGCTTGAACAGGGCTTGCGGGGCTGAAGACTGCCTTTGCATGCATTGTATCAGCCAGCCGCGCGTCCCAACTCGGGGCTGATGGGTTGAATTGACACCACCCAATCACTACATTTCTTATCACCCCACCACCCTCCTGCCCGCTGCCAACGCAGAAAGCAGCCCTCACTCGACAACATTGACAGTCTCTGCCAGAAGACACATACCCACCACACAGCAGCTGATACCCATATCTCTACTAGATCGTCACCATCAGCATCATCATCAGCATCATCATCATCTCGAGTCCTCTCGCTGCTTAGGTGTCGCCAATCACCTCATCCTCGCGCTCGCCAGAGTCGCGAGATCACCAGGAACATCAATACATCTCTGCATACACACAGCGCCCCGCCTCCTCACCCCGCCTCGGCTCCCCTCACAGACTCACCAAAATGACCTCGCCCAGCATCTCTGGCGCGCAACCGCCGCCACTCTCGGTCCTCGTCCTTCTCCCAGAGTCCATCTCTGCCGCTAGCCAACGATTCGCTTCGGCTGCCGCGCAGGCGCAGGGCTCGCTTTCCGCTGGTTCAAGCCCCAACTTGCGGTCCCCAGCGAATGGCCGCTTCTCTCCGCACAAGGATGATGCCGATATTGACCCCCACACCACCACCCACCACAGCCGAAGGCTCAGCCTCGCCCCCGGCCTGGAATCTGGCCTCCGCACACAAGGCGGTGGTAGCCCGGGGTCGAGCTCGGCGCTCAGTTTCAGCCCGCCGTCCCCAGCAGCCAGCGCACCCCCCTCGCTGCGCCCCGCGACAAGTACGCTGCCCAGCCTGCCCAACTCGCCCGAGCACCGTTCAACCGAGTTGAAATCACACCATGTTCGTTCAAACTCTGCCCATCGCTCCAACCAGCATTTGGGCCTCGATAGTTTGACCTTGTCATCTGCGTCTCTCATGGTTCCTCGAGGAAGCGTTGCCCTCCCCTCCGGTTCGGGCTTCATGGGTGCTGCCAGTAGTCGCCGCCATGCCATTGTTGGGGACGAGCTTGTCGACGTTTTGCGACAGGGCGGTCTTGAAGGTGAGTATGTACCCTTGATCCTCGTCGTCTCTTCGCACTGGCCATGACGCCGAGCGAGTTGCGAGCCCTGGCCCCCAGGTCGAATGGCATTCTGCGCATACACGCCATCGCGGCGCTCCTGCGGGAATGTCGCTGGCAACCTCATTTCTGAGAATCGCAAAGACCTGCCCTGCTCCTCAGGCACAGGGCGCTCTGACGATCCTTACCAGCACCTGAAGGCTTTGTGGCACAGGAATCATACAATGAGTGCGCAGCGCCAGGCCCGTGGTAGTCGTCTGCCCTTGTCACCTAGCACGGGTGGCCGCACATTCCAGACGCCCGCCAGGCGCTGACTGCCACCGGATGGTTGGGCAGCGCACTGACCACCGGCCTGGATTGGGATCCCCCAGTTCTGAGCGCATCGACCAGCCTTTGGATCTGCCATGAATCGCCCATTCTTTGCTGACATTTCAGTCACGGCCGTTCGCCAGGCAACTCACCTGCCTGGAATCCTGGCCTCGGGCTCGTCGAGCACAACCATCTCGCAGCTCTCGACGCCCCGTTCCCCCACACAACCCGCCCAGCATGTGGTCCTCTGCCCGCTCGGCGAGACCCCACAGCTGCCCTCCCTATCGCTCCTAATGTCGCGCGGAACTACTCCATCAGCGGTCTGCTTCCAGCAGGACCTTTTGGATCGTGCGCGCAAGGTCGAGGATGACTGGCTCACAAAGGCCCTTTCGACCATCCAGCATGTCGAGCAGCTTTGCAGCACCATTCCGGAGGACCCTGCCGAGGCTAGCGGACCGCTTGGATCGCACCCCATCATCTTCGCCTACGTCACAGCGGGCGTGCCCTCACCCACCGTCGTAGAGGCATTGATTTCAGCTGGCGCCTGTGGTGTCCTCTCTCCTCCGTACACTCTGCACGCGGCATCAATCGTCAGGCATCTTGTCGTTGCTGGCAAGAGCGAAAACACTGCCGCCACCATTGGACTGTCGAGCCCGTCTTCGCACAATGCCAACATGCCCCTACAGAGCGTCCTCGAGGACGAGACCAAGGTCGTCCTCACGCCAACTGCCCTTGGACTCGGCGCCGAACACGAGAGCGAAAAGGTCCTGTCGGCCTTTACTCACCAGCGCCGCCGCATAAGCACTCAGCTTAGCCTCAGCCGCGTCATCTCGCCTGGCTCCGCCGCCAGTCTCGACAGCGATTCGCAAGTTGAGAACCGCGAGCCCCTCCAGACTGGCACCTCGACCTCGTCGATCGGTCATACCCTTGCTACGCCGTCCACAACCGTTGGCCACTTCCCCTCCCTCTCCCACCTTTACGAGCCCCATGGAGTGCAGGCATCCTTTGACACTTCGCGCCGCCGCAGTGTCGACACTGGCGGCATTGCCCTCGCGTTCGACCGCGCCACCAAGCGTATTGTCCCCGTTGAGAAGATTGAGGTCCAGTCGTCCGACACTGCCCCGCCGAACGCAGGTCGTCGCGGAAGTATCAACGTCGTTGCCGGCGACAAGGAGCAGGAGGCCGCCGATGGCAGCAACACCACTCAGTTCGCCGAGGTTCTGGGCGAGATGTACGAGCAGACCATGTCGTCTATCGACATTCAAATGGGAGAATACGAGGAGTGAGTGAATCGTCGTCACTGGCATACTAACTTCAGGCTCGCTGCCCCGATCTCGAAGGAAGAGCGCGCGCGTCTTGTGGGGGCCCTATCCTCTTGGGACTTCCGCCCGCACCAGCTCTCGTCGGGTGACCTGTACCGTGTCGCCTGCCTCCTTTTCGAGTCGGTCCTTCACACCGAGGGCATCGCCGAGCTGGCCATTGGCCGTGAACAGGTGAACCGCTTCCTGTTTGCTGTCCGCGCCATCTACCACGCGCCGAACCCGTACCACAACTATGTACACGCCATCGACGTGCTACAGGCCACCTACCTATTCCTGAAGGCGATTGGGGTCGTTCCGCCATTCGAGTTCATGCTCACTCTCGAGCCCGGCAGGTCGCTTTGGAAGCGTGGCACTGAGGAGAGTCACCCACCGCTTGGCCACGGCACGCGCCGTGCTCGCGTGATTCTCAGGCCGCAGGACGTTCTTGGCATCATGATTGCTGCCATGGGCCACGACGTTGGCCACCCTGGTCTCAGCAATGCCTTCATGGTGAGTTGTTGGTTCTCTATCGGTTCTAACTCGCAGAAAAACGCCAAGGTTCCGCTGTCTGTTGTTTACGACGACAAGTCGGTGCTTGAGAACATGCACTGCATGCTCATAGTGCAGCTTCTTCGCAAGCATGGTTTCGGTTTTCTCCTCGGCCCCGCCGCGTCGACCGAGGCCGCCAAGGTCCCGGCGCGCGCCGCCATCGATTCGCGCGGTTTCCGCCGCGTGCTGTACAGCGCAATTCTTGCCACCGACATGGCCCTCCACTTTGCATGGATCCAGCGCCTCAAGGACTTTGCCGAGGCGATGAAGAGCGACAACCCTGGTGACCGCACAAAGCTCAACGAGGAGGACCGTGTCATGCTCTGCCAGGCCCTCATAAAGTGTGCCGACATTAGCAACCCTGTGAGTTTTGCGATACTCTACCTCTTTGCTGACCAACAGACGCGCCCTATTGATATTTCTGAGCACTGGTCCACCGTCCTATTGGATGAGTGGACCAAGCAGGCTTCGCTCGAGGAGGAGCTCGAGCTCCCTGTTTCGGTCGTTGCCGGCGTCGACGCGCGCCTACAGGCCAAGGGCCAGGTCGGCTTCATTGACCTATTCACCAATCCGCTGTTCAAGACTACCGCCGATGTCATCCCCGAGATGCGCGTGTACGCCGAGTCGTGCGAGAACAACCGCGAGACTTGGCAGACACGTCTCGAGATGCTCGAGATCGACACAGACGCGAACGACGAGCGCACCGCTGTGCTTCGCGACCTGGTCCGCCCGCCCCTCGCCTCGGCGCAGGACGAGCGCTTCACAACGCTTTTCCCGCTCATCCTGCCGGCCGGTCTTGTCTCCCCTACCCAGTCGCCCGAGACACCCACACGCAGCACTGTCGGCCTCGGAATCCGTGAGCGCGCACTGTCGTCCGCCACACCACCCCAGTCGCCCCTGTTCCCGCGCGGCGGTGCCGGTGGCGGCATCCCCGCCTCGCCTGCCGCCCAGGCCGTCCGCGTCGTGTACCGTGACGAAGTGCACGACCGCTCGATGCTTGCCCGCCACGTCCTCGCGCTGACGGGCTTCGACCCTGCTGTGGGTGCGCGCCGCATGTCGACCCCCGAGGTCCTCTTTGTCCAGAGCCGCTCGTAAGAGTGCAAGCGAGTGCAGCTCTAGCCTAGCTTTCGCAAGCCGCAAGTGAGAGATATACACGAGTGTGTCCCAGTGAGCGGAGCGTGTACGAGAGAGAAGTTTGTGTGCAGCAGAGAATAACGACCTTAACGCGGGCTCTGCGCTGCTCGGCGAAAGACCGTCCGCCAAACCAATCTAGACCGCGGACCGCGTCGTCCAGCCGCCCCGCAAACTGTAAAGTGCCCCGGTATAGCTGCGACGAGGAGAGAGCGCGAATGACGAAGCCTCGTCAACTATCCATATTACCTCCATCTCGTCCCTCACAAGGTCAAACACGGACCACCCAAACACAACCCCATGCCCAAGCCCCATCCTCCGCATCGCACCACGTTCCCAACGTCCCCATGCCCCACGCCCATGCCCATCCTGTCCCCAGCACCGCCTAGCTTCATCTTCACCGTCACCGCCCCCAACCCTGCTGCCGATGGAATTGTCGTGTAGTGTAACTCATGTCTCATGTACCATGGTGCAGTGCGCATTTTGACAGCGCTGCAGAGCGAGGGGTAGAGCTGCAGGTGTCAGAATCGTAATCGGTCCCAGAATCAGCACCTTCTCATACTGTCACAGCAATGGAACACCAGACTGGCCTCGCGGTCATGGAACATGGCGCTGCACCGAGACATGAATATTAACAAGTGCATCTCCCACGCTGACTGTCCTGTCCTATTTTGTCCTGTTCTGTATCTGTCTACTGGACGTACACCGGAATGCCGTACACGACGGTCGCGGCGCCAGTGAGGAACTGGAGCTTTGCGCAGCTGCGCGCGGCACTGACGGCCTGGACGACCGACACGCTCTTGCCCGCGGCGCCGCTCTTGCCCTTGCTGCTGCCAATCTTGTCCGCGTCGAGGCCGAGGTTGTCCATGACGAGGTGCGTGACCCTGTCAATGTCCTTGTCGGTCACGTCCCAGAGGTTGGCGACGAGGCAGGGCGAGCCGGCGAGGACATAGTCGTACGGCGTGCCCGTGCGGTCGAGGTCGCCGTGCTCGCGCAACAGGCCCGACGAGCAGCCCCACAGCATGGTGACGGCGCAGCGACGGAGGGCGCGTACCTTGTATCCGCGGATATACTCCTCGGCGCCGCCGTGGCCAAAGTACATGACGAGCTCAGAGTCGCGGAGCGCGTCCTGCATCTCCTGCTCGGTCGGGGCGCGGCCGCGGAGGCCCGTCCAGCCCTTGGTCTCCAGCGCGTCGAGTCGGTCCTTGAACCGGCCCTCTGTGCCCGTCAGGTCGCCGCCAGGGTTGAGGAAAAAGGTCGTCTTGGTCGCGTCGACGGTGCGCTTGTCGGCTGCAGAAGCACCGAGGTGCGCGCCGAGCGCAATCTGGTCAAGAAGGAACGGGAGCGACGGGATGCGGCTCACGGCGCGGCCTCGCAGGATCGGAAGCGACTCCCACGGAATATCCTGCACGTTCTTGTCGAGCGCGAGCAGCAGGTGCTCGTTGCTCTCCGTCGAGGACAGCATGGACGTTGCAACTTCAAGCTCGGCGAGCGCGGTCTTGACGTCGACGCCAATCTGGTCAAAGTCCAGCTCGGCGAGCGCGACCGCAATGCCGTTGAACTGGTACTGGTCCAGGACAAAGTAGACGAGATCCTCAATTTCCTCGTCCTTGCACTTGGAGCCGAGCGTGGCGAAGCAGGTCAGGAGTGTGTCGTTGAGCTTGACTCGCGCGCCACGCCGCGTGTCAGTGCCAGCAGAGCTGAGCGCAGTCTGGAAGATGACATCGAGACGGTCGCGGAAGGCAGTGAACGCCATGTGGTCGAGGATCGGGCGGGGGTTGAGCGCCGTCTTGAACGCGCCGAGCCAGCAAAACTCGATCGTAGCGAGCAGCTCACCCAGGCGCGTGTCGAGCGCGTACCGCGCTTTCCACCACGCCTTGCGGTCGTCCATCGACTTGCACGCGCCAATGCTCTTGATCGAGTGATCGTTGCCCTCCATGATCGCCTTCATCTCGTTGATTCCCGCGTCGAATGTGAATAGCTCACTCTCCTCCTCGCCCTCGCGACGGCCCTGGCGGTCCAGCGGGATACAGAACACCATGGGGTCAAAGCCGTTTTGGTGGCGCGAAACGAGCATCGTGTTGCGGTCGTCCGTGACTGTTATGCTCACGACGGCCCAGGTACGCGGGAGCGTTGTGAGGTCATAACTGGTGTCGAGGAGGTCGGTCGCGTTGTGCTTTGCGGCAACCGACTGCCAGTACGCTGTCGTGGGGTCCGCGTCTACGGCGATGACCTCGGGCTTGAGGCGCGGCCAGTCGAGATCATCAACGGCAGGCTTTGTAATCTTGCTGTTGATCGCAGGCAGAAGCTCGCGGTCGAGGGTGAGTGAGCTCATGGATGCAAGGATACCAGCAGCCATAGAGGTGATGGCCGGCGAGCCCTGTCCAAGAGACGTCTGATAGGCGCCGAGCACGGCAAGGGAAACGCACGCCTGACGGACATCCTCGACGCGGCCAGTACGCGCCTCGCTCGCGAGCGTAGTGCGGAACGCCTCGACGGCGCGCTCGAGGAGAATATTGGCACTGTGCCTTGTCGACTGCCGGTCCTTGCCGCGCCTGTCGGGAGACGCCATCGTCATGGCGATTGTCGACTCAGTCAGAGAGCTCATGAACAGGTCTGTCTTGAAGTGGTTGAAAGCTTCGGACATGGCGACGCGCGCGTCAAGGAACAGCTGCTCGGACTGATGTTAGCTGTGCCGTCACTGAGCGATACCCTTACCTTCTCGCCGGCCGCCTTTGGCACCTGCTCGAGCTGCTGCATCATGTTCTGGTATTCGTCCATGATGCCCGCCTCCCGGAGGATCCACGCCCGCTGGCGGAGAATCTGACCGAGCGCATGCGGGAGGAGTGGCTCCTTCATGGGCGTCTTGGGCTCCTTCTCCTTTCTAGGTGATGACGCGTGCGCTTCCGTAGTCTTGAACTCGTCGTCGAGGCTGACGATCGCTTCGATGGCCGTAGCGAAAAACTCCTCGGCTTCAACAGCAGCTTGCTGGCGCGAGTACAACTCGCCCCGCAGGCGCTTGAGCTCGATCGCGTCGGGTCCATCCGGGACGGCGAGCACCTCGGCGGCGTGGCGGAGGTTGTTTGCTGACGACTCAAAGTTGGTCTTGCGGGCGTCGAGCGCCGCTGTCTGTGCCGAGACTCGCGCGTCGAGCGCAGTCGAGCGGATCGCGGGTACCATTCCCTTTGCTTGCGAGAGATAGTACTCACACTCCTTGACGGTACCGCGCTGCGCTAGCGCTGCGACGAGGTCGAGAGTCGAGTCGAACACGCCCAAGGCGTAGTACCACTGCAGACCACCGAGGTGCTTTCCGGCAAGCGCAAACTGCTGCTTGGACGACTTGCGGGTGCCAAGCTGCGCAGCCTTTGCCGCCTCGGCGGGGGTCTCCGTAGGAGAAGTCTCGGGCTCGGGGGAGGCCAGGGCCTCCGCTTCCTCCGGGGCAGCGGCCGCGATGCGGCTGATGCCGGACGCGGCGCGGGACCACAGCCTGTATGCAATGCTCAGACTCTCAATCGCTGCTGTTACGTCCTCCTGATAGGTTAGTATCAGCTTGTTCGGGGAACCTACCTCGGCCATTTTGATCGCGGCGAGGGCGCCGTGCGCCAGCGCGATCCGCTCCGACGCTGCACAGAGCTCGACGTAGCGGGCCGCGTAGTTGGCGCCGCCGGATGCAGGGATATCCTTCGCGAGCTGCTCCGCCTCAATGTACTCCTCCCTGGCGTGACGGACACTGCCGGTAGACGCGAGGAACCGCGCATAGCGAAGGTGCAGATCCACGCGAGTGCCAGCCGAAATGGGTGTCTTTGCCTCAGCAGCCTGCTTGAGCGCCTGCGCGAAAACATGAGCGGCGCGCGAGAATTTGCCAAGGCGCCCGTACTCGACCGCAAGGAGACCGGACGTGTGAATGAGAGCTGGTGTCAGTTTCCGAAGACAACTCCAACTTACCATCGTTCATTCCGTCCGAGGTGCGTAGGACTGCGCGGAGTATCCGCAATGTGTCAAGTCGCGGCAGGACGTGGCCGAGGAGGCCGAACAATGACGCGAGCGAGCCAAGTAACTGGCTGAAGCGGCCCATATCATCCACAATGACAGCGGACGGAGCCGGTTCGGCTACTATCAGCTCAGGAACATCTGGTAGCTCACCTCTGGGTTCGTCCTTGGACGAAGCGGTCCGACGGGCCGGTGCAGTCACAGTCCTACCACTCTTGATAGCGCGCGCGGCAGCAGTGGCGGGACGAGTGGGCGGTGCGGAGGGGGCAGTGCGGCGCTGGACGGGGCGCTTGCCGGTCGCGGCCGGGAAGTTGGCCTCCTTGATGGGCGGGAGGACGATGGCGCGGATGACGTCGAGCGCCTCGCCTCCAAGGGCAGCGACAGCAGCCGACGGCTCGCTCTCCGTGTGATACCTGTTCAGGGATGCGAGGATGAGCGCACTAGACTGGTACTCGAATTTGAAGCCTGAGAGCTGGAAGTCGTTGACGGGCTCCTTGGCGACGAGGGAGGCGGCCTCCTCAGCGAGCGCGGGGAAGCGGTCCTGGCTGGCGCCGGTCGAGACGATGAGGTTCATGAGACGCACAACCACCCGCAGGCGGCGGATAGGGAAGGTCGCGTCGTAAATCTTCAGAAGGTAGTCGCTGAGACCCACGATGGTCTCCTGAACGTGCGGGCGGAACTGGGCGTGGTCGATCGAGGCGACGATCTGCTCGACGAGAGCACCACGGAGTGCCGCCGACTGCTTCCTGCCCTCCAGAGCCGTTGCGATAATTGCACACACATCGCCTTCAATGGGCTCGTCCGCAGTCGCAACGCTAGAGATGCGCTTGAACAGCGTAGCCGCATCAGGGAAGGCAGCGAAGATCGAGTTCAGAGTCTGGCTGTTGGCGTTATGCTGTATCTGTTCAAGGGCCGCCACGGGGAGATTGGCGAGGCCAAGCGTGTACGCTTCTAGCGCCTTTGCCTTGTCGCTACCGTGGCAGAAGCCAACAAGTTCGTAGCGCTTCGGCAACGCATTCTCCGTCACAGTCCAGCTCTTGAGGCTTCCGACCGCCTCGGGCTCTGCGGGGAGAATGGCGCGCAGAGCGAGGGTCCAGTTGCACGCCCGCTGGGCAAAGGCAAGCGCGTCGGGAAGAGAGTTTGTGCGAGTGAGGCGGTACGCAACGTTATGTGCGGACTGGACGAGGAAGGCGCCGTACTGGATACGCGCGGAAGCGTCGACATGTTCGCCGCAAGCCTCCCATGTGGCGTACGCGCGGTCAATGAACTTGAGTGCGGAGTCGGCGCCAGTTGCGATGTCACATACGCGGAGGACGTTGGCCGTGGTGTCGACCAGGCCGGGGAGCGAGTCCCGGGCGACGGCCTGGATGATGCTCGGGTTCTTCAGCGTGGTGATGGTTGCCTCCGACGCGGTGAACGCATACTCGAGCCATTCGCTCGCGGTGGACACGTATGCCGGACGCTCCAGGAGCTTGGCGACTGACCGACGCAGACGCTCGATACCACGGAGTGCACTGCTTGCACCGGGAAGGCTTGCCTCTGAGTCTTCCAACTCGCTGAGCAAGCTCACAACCTCACGGGGGTCGGCGGACGCCAGATTCTCGCGGAGCTTGGCGGTGTCTACGCTTTCTTTCTTGCCGAGGGCATCGACATCGATCAGAGACTTGGCCAGGCGCGCGCTGAAGCTTGCAAGAGCAGCGGCAGTGCTGGTGGACCCGGTGGACGCTCTCGTCGGGGTTGACGCTCCGGATCCGGATCCGGAAGCGGTCGATTGCGACGAAATGAGCCTCGCGGGGCTGCTGATCGAGACGCCAGCCGTCATGGATGTGAGAGCGTGGTCGATAATCTTCGAGTCGCCAAGCTGAGGTCAGCTATTGTTCAATCGGCATTAAACTCACGTTGCGGCCGATACCAATCCACATGTCGGCGACCTCGGGCCACGAGCCGGTGAACCACTCGCCGCGGGGTTCGTTGCGGGTCTTGGCGAGCTGCTCGACAATGTCGACCATGCGGCCGATGAGGTCGGCGACCTCGCGGCGTGCCTCGTCGTCGGTGCGCTTCTGGAGGTACACCTGGGCAGTGCAGCCAAGCGAGTCCCAAATGCGATCGGGTGGGTTTGAGCGCGCCTGGTTCCGCGAGGCGCAGACCGCAAGAAGGAAGGCGGTCAAGCGGCGGACATGGAGCCATTCCGGGGTGGGTGGGGCAACCCCAAGAGCCGTGATGCGGCGGCATATTAACACGGCGAGAGAAGGGTTCTGTCCCGCTGGAAGAGTGGGGGCGAGGTTCACTGGGCTGAGAGTGTCGGTGTCGCTGTTAGGGAAGGGCAAGTATGACTGCACCGTCTGCTGTCAGTTCATTCTATGCCAGGTCAAACTTACGGCGGGCTCCACTTTGCCTAGATTAAGGAGGCAGCACCAGACAGCGAGAGTGAAGTTGCAGACTAGCATGCGGATACCCTCGTCGATGTCCGAAAGGGGGGCAGGGAAAACACCCAGGCGAGTGTAGTCCGCCACCTTCTTGAACTTGGAGGACGTCTGGGCGGGCTCGAGAGGAAGGGGCTCGTGGTCGTACAGCTTGAGGATCCCCGGCTTGCTGTCAACAAGAATGCCGAGGGCCTGTTTGTGCTGCCTGTCAGCTATGGTGGAGATTAAAGCTCACCATATCAAGCAGCAGACATTGGAAGGCAAGGTGGAAGGCGCCCTTCTCTATACCGAGGCCCTGCGATCCGTTGCCATTGGGCGTGCAGAAGAGTTCGCGCACGACGCCGAGTCCCGTCAGGGCCATGGACATGGCCTCGTCGACAGAGGAAGTATCCGTCTTGTCGCCGTACTTGAATCCGCTCTTCTGGGCGTCGGAGAGCACTCGCCCTGCGTCCCTGACCGCTGCTTGAGCCGCGATGGCACGGTCCCTCGCGGACATTTCGCCTGCAACGGCCCATGGGTACTTTGGCGGAGGAGGCACATCAGCGGGGGCGGGGGCGTCCTTGGTTCTCCGCTTGGTGAGTGTCGTGGCAGAGGAGGTGGATGTGACGCGAGCGGTGTGCGTGCGTCGGGCGGTCGGTGCGGCAGCAGCTGCGGTAGACGTTGTAGCGGACGACGATGCCGTGGTCGTGGAACCTGCTGTGGGTGTCCTCTTGGTCACGGAGACGGTGCGTGTGCGGGGGGCTGCAGTGGTTGTGGTGGTGGTGGACTTTGTAGAGGGCACACGCTTGGTTGCGGTTGCTGTCGCCGTCTTGGAGGCGGAGGCGGTCGCCTTTGGCTGAGCAACCTTGAGCACTCGGTCGAGCTCTGAAGCAAGGGCGTCGGGGTCGGGCTTGGCCTTGCTGTCGAGCGTGACTGTGCGAGAGCGGGTAGCCCGCTTGATGGGTGCTTTAGTAGCGGGTGGTGGTGCCGGCCTTTCAACTGGCATGGCGATGGTGGTTGTGGTTGTGGGTGGTGTTGTTGGCAGAAGTCGAAGAGAGAGAGAGAGAGAGAGAGAGCGAAAAGGTCTGGGCGGGCCAAACACGCGACTGACTTGTTGTTATTCCGGACAGAGCCCAATTTTGCTCCCGCTCCATCACACAAACAAATGATGCTCTCTTGTTTTTTGGTTCTTTTTTTGATCCCGCTCTCGCCTCTGCATGCTCAAATAGTAGTATGGATATCAAATGCCCTTGGAAATGTCCTCCGACATCTTAGATGCAAAGGGGCGAGCGCTCTTCCCGCATGGTAATGAGCTTCTTGACAAAGTCGTCGAGGGGGATGACCTCGCCACGCTGCTTAGAGTCGGGCGAGTCACGGGCACGGACGTTGACACTCTTCGAGTTGGCCTCGGTCTCACCGACGACAATGGTGTAGGGGATGAGACGGTGGCTGCTGTTCAAGATCTTCTTGTTGAGGGTCTGCTGTCAGTTTTCGATCACATCTCCTAACTCACCTCTCCCGAAGCGTCGACCTCGGCGTAGAACTCGTTGTCCTGGAGGATCTTCTGGATCTCGGCGGCGTACTCCTTGAAGGGGGCGGCGACGGGGATGATGGTAACCTGGCGGGGGGCGAGCCAGAAGGGCCAGCGGCCACCAGTGTTCTCGGTGATGATGGCGAGGAAGCGCTCGAGCGAGCCGAGAATGGCACGGTGGATCATGACGGGGCGGTGGAACTGCGAGCCAGCGTTCTCTCCGGGGGTCTCGGGGCCGCGGTAACGGAGGTTGAAGCGGTCGGGAAGCTGGAAGTCGAGCTGGATAGTACCACACTGCCACTTGCGGCCAAGAGCGTCGGTAAGGTCAAAGTCGAGCTTGGGGCCGTAGAAAGCGGCGTCGGCCTCGTTGACGTGCCACTTGCCGGGGAGCTTCTTCTCGAGAACGTCGCGGAGCGAGGCCTCAGCCTTGTTCCAGACAGCGAGGTCACCCATCCACTTCTCGGGGTTGCGGGTCGAGAGACCGACCTTGTACTCGAAGCCGAAGGGCTTGTAGATGGCGTCGAGGAACTCGATGGCGCCGTAGAGCTCCTCCTCGATCTGGTCGACAGTGCAGAAGATGTGGGCTGGGGTCAGAGAGCCTGTAACTTGAATGTAAACTCACCATCGTCCTGGACGAAACGGCGGACACGGGTCATGCCGGAAAGGGCGCCCGAGGCCTCGTTACGGTGGAGAACACCAAACTCGGCAAAGCGGAGGGGAAGCTCCTTGTACGAACGCTCACGGGCGTCGAAGATGACACAGTGACCGGGGCAGTTCATGGGCTTGAGGGCAAAAGTGTCCTCCTCGACCTTGAGGGTGAACATGTCCTTGGCGTAGTGCTGCCAGTGGCCCGAGGTCTCCCAGAGCTTCGAGTTGAACATGTTGGGCGAGCCAACCTCGACAAAGTCGCGCTTGTGGTACTCCTCCCGGATAAACTTCATGAGGGTGTTGTAGATGCGCATACCGTGGGGCAGCATGAAGGGCGAGCCGGGCGAGAGGTCCGAGAAGAAGAAGAGCTCCTGGTCCTTGGCAATCTTGCGGTGGTCGCGCTTGGCAGCCTCCTCCTGGAGCTTCTTCCAGGCGGTCATCTGCTTCGAGTCGGGGAACGACATGCCGTAGACACGCTGGAACGAGTCGTTATCCTTGTCACCGAGGAAGTACGACGACGAGTTCTTGGTGACGGCGAACGACTTGACGCGGCCGGTGTGGGGGACGTGGGGACCGAGACAGAGGTCGATGAGAGGACCGCAGCGGTAGACGGTCGACTCGGTTCCGTCGGGGACCTTCTCGTTGATGTAGTGCTGCTTGTACTTGTTGTACTGGGGGTTAGCTCTAAATCATCCTACCGACTCACCTTGAACATCTCAAGGAGGACCTCCTTGGGGAGCGAGAGACGCTGGAAGGCCTGCTTCTCCTTAACGGCCTTCTTGGCGACCTCCTCAATCTGCTTGTAGTCCTCGTCGTTGATGGTCTTGTTGTTGGCAAGGCCCATGTCGTAGAAGAAACCACCCTCGGGGAGGGGGGGACCGTAACCGAGGCAGCAGCCGTCGTACGAACGCTCACAGGCCTCGCCGAGGACGTGGGCCGATGAGTGCCAGAAGACCTGGCGAGCCTCGTAGTCGTTCTGGGGCGAGTCAAAGTCGAGGAGAGCGAGCGAGACGGAGGCCTCGAGGGGGCGGTTGAGGTCCCAGAGCTCCTGGTTGTTGACCTTGGCGATGATGATACGGTCAGCGAGCGAGGTGGAGATGCCCTTGGCAACGGCCATGGGGGTGGTCTCCCAAGCGGTACCCTCGACGGTCTTGCCGTCGGGGAGGGTGATGGTAATGGGGTTGCGGGGCTGGGCAGCGACAAAGGCCTCGTACTTGGCCATGTACTCGTCAAAGATCTTGATGCGCTCCTCAAAGTACTCGGGGGGAGGGGCAAGCTCAGCGCCGATGGGGCCGTTGGGGCCAACGGCACCACCAGTCTTCTTCTCCTTCTTGGGCTTCTGCTGCTTGGGGGCAGCGGCGGGCTTGTCGCCAGCGGCGGGCTTGGCGGCCGCGGGGGCGGCGGGGGCGGCAGCGGGGACAGCCTCGGGGGCAGGGGCAGCCATGTTGCTAGAGTGGTGGTGGTGGTGGTGGTGAGACGTGGACGAGCAAGGCCTCTGGTGGGTGGCGGAGGGGAGTGTTGAAATAAGAGTGGGAGGAATGGCCCTTGCGACAGGGACGAGTCGAGACGAGGTCGACGCGGAGAGGAGCGGTCTGAGCGGAGCCGAGAGAAGACGGCGAAGAGTCATAAACGCCTCGAGTCGGGCTTTTTGGGTTTGGGTAAGAGGGTGGTGGTGGTGGTGGGGTGGGTAGCGTTGGACGAGTAAGTAGAGACAAGGAGCGCGGCGGCGGCGGCGGCGAGGACGACTCGACGGGCAGCGAGCGAGCTCTCGCAATATGGATTTTTACTGACTCGAGATCCGACACAACAGTGCCAAAGAGTGGCACAACGACCACGTGGAGGTGGATTACACTTTATTACAAAATAGGCGTGCAGTTTCCATTACAACTGTCTTCCAGTCCTACTGCCTTCTAATTGGCATGCCTAATTCTACTCACCATAGGCCCACGGGACTTGTCTTCTGTGGCCCTCATCTCCGCCTTGGACCATTGCCGAACTTGTTGTCACCATCAACAGAATCTCCATCAACACCATCCACAGCACCCAAACACCCGCCAGCCTGCACTAAAACAGGACACGTCCGCCTAGACCATCCCGGCGTCTGTCCCCCTTACCTTTCTCTCCTTCAGCTGGCGGCTGTTGCCCTAACGCGCACCGCGTCGACACTCATCATGGCCACAGACGAGAACCGCACAATCGTCATTGTCGGACAGGGCGGCATCCAGACGGACCTCGAACTCAACACTCTCGCCGACTCTGAGGTCGCCGATGCCATCCCCGACCTTCTTGCAGACTACTCGGCCGAGTGCAAGGACTGGACATTGATCGCCCGCGAGCACTGGCGCAGCGGTCGCATGGGACGCGCCGAGGAGCTCCTCCTTCGAGGCATCAAGTTCTTTGGCGGCGCTGGCCGTCATGTCGACCATACTGCCCTCGTAAACCTCCACGCCATGCTCGCGCATCTCCACATTGCCCTCGCCCGCATTGCCCCAAAGACCATCCTCCCTCACGCCAAGTATGACGTCTGCAAGCCCGACACCAAGCCCAAGGACTATTACTGGACCGAAGCGACCCAGCACCTCACCCGCGCCGAGGAGTCGCTCCGTCAGACTGGCGTCGCCCCCGACGACGACCCCATCAGTGTGACCATGGGAAGGAGTGAGTTAACACTGTAAACACGTTCCAGCTCACACCAGTCCTTCTCAACCTTGCGCGCGGCCAGCCCAAGGAGGCAAACGTCGCCGTCGACCGCTTGCTCAGGCGCCAGCCGACCAACCTTGCCGGGCTCACCGCGCAGGCAAGGCTTCAGTTTGCGAGGAGAGAACCCGTCAAGGCGCTCGAGACGTATCAGAAGATGCTCGAGCTCGACCCGTACATGAAGCCCGACCCGAGGATAGGCCTCGGCCTTTGTGCCTACGTCCTGGGAGACAAGCGCCGCGCACGAGCTGCTTGGGACCGCTCTCTGCAGATGGTGAGTTGGAGTTTTACTGAAGCTAGCTGACAGCAGCACCCCGACTCGTGGGCTCCCATCCTCCTCATCGGCCTGTCGTGCCTCAACCGCGCGCGCGAGCCCAACCTGCCCGCGAAGAAGCGAATCCAGGCCGAGACCGACGGCGTGTCCTACGTCCAGCGCGCGTTCAAGCTCAACAACAAGAGCACCGCTGCAGCTCTTGCGCTCACAACTGTCGCTGCGCTAGGCGGCAGGATCGAGCTCGCTTCCAAGCTTGCTGAGCGTGCTGTCCAGTACGCCGACAACAAGCGCCACACCGTGCTTGCCAACTCGGAACGCGGTCGTCTCGGCTTCGTTGCCGGCGACTTTGCGGACGTCAGCCCGTACCTTGCTGTTGCGAAGAACGAGGATCCGAACAGCGTCAACATGATTGCCGAGCTTACCCTCGCCCAGATCGCCATCAAGAATGGTGAGCTTTCCGTCGTCCTCTGTAGCTGATAACAGGCAACTTGCGTGATGCGCTCAACTTTGTCGAGCTGACCGCCAAGCGCGTCGGCGGCAAGGGGCCGCTCGAGTTTACCATCTTGCAGGCGTCGCTGCTCGCATACCCGCACGTCGGAATGCCGCCCGAGGAGCAGGCCAAGAACTTGCAGACGGCGCGCACGCTGCTGTCTGATATCCAGACGCAGTACTCTGCGGCCAAGTCGGACGAGGATTGGGCCAAGCTGCGCGGTGTCCCGCTAGACTCGGATGCGTTTGTTGAGCTCGCCAAGCTGTGGCAGGACGAGAGCCTCGAGAAGGCTATCACATCGTACCAGACCGCCATCTCGATCAAGAACGAGGCCAAGGCCGACGCCGAGAGCGAGGACGCGCCTGTTGACTACGGAGCTGTCCGCCTCTCGACCAACCTCGCGTCCCTCTATGCCATCCAAGGCGAGGTCGAGACTGCCGAGCGCATGTTCCAGGAGTCGATCCAGCGCATGGGCGCGGAGAACGGTCCCGAGGCGGACATGCTCAAGACTGTCATTGCGTACGACCTGGGCCGCGCGAACGAGAAGAGCGGCGACTCGATCAAGGCCACGCAGTGGTTCCGCGACGTCCTGCGCCAGCACCCCGAGCACATGGAGTGTAAGTTTGCGCCTTAAAGCAGTGCTAACTTTCAGCCAAGGTCCGCCTCGCCACCATTGCCGCTGCCGGCGGCCGCAACGCTGATGCGCACAACTACCTGAAGGAGTGCCTGCGCGCGGATGAGACGAACATGACGCTGCGCTCGGCGTACACCAACTTTCTCATCTCGCTCGGTTCCTACAAGGAGGCGCTGGCGTTCACGTCGCAGACGCTCAAGTACGACCGCAAGGACTCGTTTACGTTTACTGCGCTTGGCTGGCTGCACTTTACTCTTGGCCGCGAGGCCAAGTCTACGCTTGAGCTGTCGGAGCGCTCCAAGCAGTACCTGCGCAGTGCGGAGGCTTACGAGCGCGCGCTCAGCATCGACCCGACGAATGCCGTCGCGGCGCAGGGCCTCGCGGTCGCGCTTGTCGAGGACACGCTCACACCAAAGGCGCTCCAGCGCCAGCCGGGCAGCGCCGACGACGTCAAGGTCCGCACCCGCCTCGCGGGCCAGGCGCTCACCATCCTCGGCCGCATCAAGGACTCGCTCCCCGAGGGCCCCGTCAATGTCAACATTGGCCACTGCTACTTTCTCCGCGGCGAGGAGGAGCGCGCGATCGAGGCTGTGAGTTATAGCGTGTAGAACTTCAGCTGACAACAGTACGGTGCCGCGCTCAACGCGTACGGCCCCAACAAGGTCTCGGTCCTGCTGTACCTCTGCCGCGCGTGGTACGCGTACGCGAACAAGGAGAGCAACTTTTCCGCCATGGGCCAGGCGCTCAGCTATGCGCAGAAGGTGAGCTGTTTCAGGAAATGTAGCTGACTCCAGGCGATGCACATCCAACCCAGCGACCGCGCGATCCTGTACAACATTGCGATGATCCAGCAAAAGGGCGCTGAGATTATGCTCGCGCTCGACCCTTCGCGCCGTACGCTGGATGAGCTGCAGGCCGCGCTCAAGCACGCGCAGGAGAGTGTCAACACGTTCCGCGCGCTTGCCGACGACAAGTCTGGCCCCCTCCCGTACGACGCCGAGATTGCCAACCAGCGTTCGCGCTACGGTGAGAACCTGCTGCAGAACCAGGGCCCCAAGGCCGTGTCGCTGCAGGAGGCGTACGAGGGCGAGGCGGCCGCGCGTGTCGAGGAGGCGCGCACGGCGCGTGCGGAGGAGCAGTCACGCATCGAGGCGGCCGCAACCGAGCGGCAGGCCAAGATTGACGCGCGCGCAAAGGAGCTCGCAGACGAGCGCCGCCGCGCCCGCGACGAGGCGCGCGAGTGGCAGGAGCAGATGGCGCAGCAGATTGCCGAGGAGGAGGTGCGCAAGGCCGAGCGCCTCGAGCAGCGCAAACGCAAAAAGGACGCGTCGGACATTGTCAACGACGAGGACGAGGAGGGCGAGGACGACCGGCCGCGCCGGAAAAAGAAGAGCTCAAAGCGCAGCAGGAAGCAGAAGAGCCCCGCGGGCTCCGACGAGGAGATGGACGTCGACGGCGGCGACGGCGCAGGAAGCGACCCCGAGGCGGCGCGCCGGTCGACGCTCGCGCGCCTCAAGTCCATGGTACGTGCATGACGATATCGCTCGCTGACACTTTGCAGAAGAAGAAGAAGGGCGGCAAGCACGCGGACCCCGACGGGGACGAGAGCAGCAACAAGCGCGGCAAGCAGTTCAAGTCCAAGGCCATCATCGAGGACTCGGACGACGACGACGACGACGACGGCGACTTTGGCGGTGGTGGTGGCGGCGACGCCGGAAGCGGCGCCGAAGAGGGCGCAACGGCCCCGTCGCCCGGTGCCGGCAGCGGTCACGAGTCGGACTAGGACGCGGCGCACTGTAGCATGAGCCTGTAGAGATGCATTCAGTAATAGACCTGTACCCTCTGCAAGTTTCACGTTGCCCAGATTGTTTTGCCAAGACCAGTTGACTCGCTTCCGTGTCGTCCGCCAGGTACGGTGATACCGCTTGTTCCGCCAGAGTAGCCGTTATCGGGTAGCGATATCTCTCCCGCGCTGCTCTCTCCTGTCGTCTCTTGCTCTTTCTCCTTCACACAACACTCTCTCTATTCATTTATATATCTATATACACCTCTCTCGGCCCCAGAAAGATGACATTGCATACGGAGCCCGACAGCGCACCTTCCACCAGCATCGCGGCTCCCGAACGCCGAGGCGAGGACGCCGCGAGGGAGATGGACGCCATCGTGGACGCGTTGCGAGAGCAGCCGATCCGTAAGCTGGCACCTTTGCTCTCAGTACGCCTGCGCTCCCTGTTGACCCCGGGACAAGTGTCCGCCCAGCGACGCCGACGAGGAAACGCAAGTTACCTGGTTTCTCGACGAGCCGCGCGAGCTGGACGCCGCGCTCGCGCAGTTCCGCTCCGCGCTCGCGCTCGCCGACGAGGCGTTGGAGCTGTTCGAGAAGGCGGACCCGCCGCCCGCGTCCCGTCTTGCGCGTACAGAGGATGGGACAAGCACGAGTCTCGAGGCGGAGCGCCCCCGCGAGGCCGGACACGGGGCCGTCACGCCCGGCCCCCTCCCCGCGCTGCTCCCCGGGCGACGAGCAGATATCGCAGAGAGCACGCCGGGCGTCGAGCACGTCACGCAGCAGGCCGCAGCGCTGCGCGAGTTTGCCGCGAGCGGCAGGCCGCGGTCGTGGGTCGCGCGCATCGTGTGGCTCGGGCGCGGCGCCGAGCACGAGGTGCGCGAGCGTCGTCGTAAGTCATCCTTTGCCTGCTCAAGCTGCTGCATGCTGTACCCGGGAGGCTTTCCCTTGTGCTACTACATGCTGTTGCTAGTCTTACATGCACGGCGCGGCGCGTCCTGCTCAGTCGCTCCTAACGCCGATGCTGAAGCCGATTGGCAGACTGGCAGACTGGCATGGCAGAATGCCACCCAGGTATGCAACACAGGGGCGCGCCTGTCGGTCAAAGCGCGGCTGCGCGCGACAGTGCCACACCAACGCTGTCGCCGAGGCCGAGCAGGGACGTGGACGGCGCGAGTCGAGCTCGGTGTGGTGGCACGTTCCGCCTCGGCGACAGATACCAGACGAGGCGGGGAGTCAGCGGCGAACGGCCAGCGGCCATGGCACAAAGCCGTCGCTGCTCGGCGCTGCCCGCGGTTATGACGTCGCTGGTACCTCTCCTGACCGCGATACGGCTCTACGCCCGTGCCCAGCCCACAGCCCGCAGCCCGCAGCCCGCTGGCAGCTGGCTGTGGCCGCTGCACTGGCGCGTGCCACCGGGGTGAATCAGCCGCAGGTGCTGGGAACGCGATCAGACCGCCAGCCGCTCACCACCTCGCGCGGCGTGGCCCCCGTTCGAGCCGCTGCCGTTATCGGCCATTGCGCTGCCGCCCGCACTGCCGCCGGCACCAGCGCCAGAGCGAACGTCAGAGCGCCAGAGCGAACGTCAGAGTGAGCGTCAGAGCAAGGGTCAGAGGGAGCGACATGGCTTGTGGCGGTTGCTTTGCGAGGTACAGCAGCACGGCAGCACGGCAGTGCGTGCGGCGTGCGTGCCGGAGCGCGGTGCCGAGGATTCCAGCCGCAGCGCGCCGCCGCGCCCTCGTATCCAGGGACGTGTTCCCATAATCCAGGATCCACGATCGGCCGCTGCGCGCTGCGCGCTGCGCATGACGACGGCGAACGACGACCACGACGACCGAGACCACGACCGCGACCACGCGGCATGCTGCCACAGCTACTAGTGCGGGGGGTCGCTCCGCGGTCCGCGGTCCGGCGGCCCGGGGCCGTCGCTGCAGGAGACGGCGACGGCGACGGAACGGAGGTCGATCGGCGCGGCGCGGCGCGGCGTCCTCGGTCAATGACGGCAGCGGCGGCAGCGGCCACGGCCGCCAGGCGCTCAGGAGACGAGGAGCATGGCGGTCGGCGCTGCGTGTGAAAAGCGAAGACGTGTCGCAGAAGTGGCCGTCGTCACGACCGCGGCGCGACACGAGCGGGCGTGGCGCCAGCGCCGAGCGCCGAGCGCGGCACCGGCATGCGGTTCGCTGTTCGTCATTCGGGTGCCGGGGACCTGTTCGTTGCCCGCTGCCCGTTGCCCGTCGCGCAGCGGTCGGGGCGTCCCTGTGTGCGGTGCCATTCCTTCTGTGCTCGCGGCCGCGACCGCAAGTGACGTGCCAGTGACGTGTGACGTGTACAGCGCCCTTCGGCGCGCTGCTGCGCGTTGCCTTGTCGACGCGCTGGGCACTGCGCACTGCGCACCGCGTCGCTCGCAGGTGGCACGTCGCGCGCGCACGTTCGTGCCACGTCCATGACGTCCATGACGTCCATGACGTCCATGTCCTCTTCCGCGTTCCCGCCACGTTCCCTCGGCCAGTCAGTAGTCAGCGTTCAGCGGTGCGTGAGAAGCGGCCAGAGGGAGGGGGAGGGCCTTGGAGATACACGGGCTCGTTCGTGGCGGCCGCTTACGGTCCATGGCGAGCCAGGCGACAGGCGTGAGTTTGCGAGAGAGGCGGGGAGGCGAGGCTCCAGTGCTCGGTCTTGCGAGACGAGGGGGCTGGGTGTCTGTCTTGTGCTGCGTGCTTTGGTGTGCTTGCCGGGCCAGGAACCGCTGGGGCTAGCGGGACAAGCTCGGCCCTTGCTCTTGCTGGGCGCCGCCGTGTATAGCACCCGTGTGGCTGGTCGGAGCGGCGATGCATGTCGTCGGCGGTCCGCTGCATTGATGAGTGTCACTGTGCGCGGCAGCCACGCAGATACCTGAATGTTGTACGTAAGAGGGTGATCGGCGCGGGAATAGTGCGCGAAAATGTCCGTGATTGTCCGCCCGGCCGTAAGCACCCGTCGGTCCGTCGCGAGTGGAGTGGCGCTTCACCTCTGTTTGTGAGTGTCTGCATCTGCATCTGTGGTGGCTCTCACGGCTGCATCAGAAGTGGTAGAATAATACAATGATATAGACAATGCTAAACGGCAGTACAAATTATATACAAATAATGCGATGCGGGTGGAGTGATATGACTGTGGGCGAGCTCGGCTCGAAATGGATAGAAAGGTTGTTGTTGCGAATACAACGGTGGACTTGATCCGTGGGCGAGACCAGCGCCGGCGGGTATGCAAGTAGAGTGGAGACGAGCGCGGCAAGATGCGAGCCGGTGTCGGGTGGACATGAGAGGCAGTGCGGTGGAGGTGGCGCCGCGATCTTGTGTGTCGCAAAGTGGAGTGGCAAGTGCCAAGCCAAGGGGGGGTCGGTTCAGTGTTCGGCTTCTGCACGAGGTCGAGCGGCGAACCAAGTTCCCATGGCCCAATCGATGCGACTCGCGCCCGCCTCATCTGCGCTTTGAGCGAGAGAGGGGGACGAGTTGCTGTTCCAGTGGCGAGGGGAGTGGCGGCGCTTGGATGTCGAGATTGCACATGGCGTCGTTCACGACGAGGGGAGGCGGCCTGTGCGCGCGCTTCCTTGCGAGCGGGGGTCGCGGCAGATCTCGATCAGAGCCGGCGGTGGCGGTACGGGTAATGTCAGAGAGCCGGGGCCGGGGACCGTTGTTGATTGGAGTGGTGTTTGTATTCTTCTTCATGGGGTGGCAACGGGCAGAGTTGCGCGCAGCGGTTCAGGTGCGCGAGCGGGAGCGGCCGAGGGAGAAGACGCGGGTGATGGCCGACGCGACAAAGTCCGAGGCGACGGAGAGCCTGGAGGATGTGGTGGCAGCCGAGTTCTCGGAGAAGATGCTGGAGCGGGTGCGGGGGGTGGAGAGGGGGGTGGAAGTGTGGGACGAGGCCGGGGTGGAGAATGCGACCGAGGATCCCTGGGATGCGCGCCACTGGGCGGCAATGGTAGCTGCGGGGGATGCAGAGGTGCAGGCCGGGCGACGGGAGAAGAAGACCTTTGAGGCGGGAGACTTTGTGGAGGCGAGCTTTGAAGGGTGGGGCTCAAAGACGCGCTCGTAGACGACCTCGTACTCGCCCGAGCCCATGGAGGCACCGAAGCGGGAGGACTGCCACTGGTCAAAGGTGCGGTCCTCTTCGTCTGCGTTGTAGTAGAACGAGTCTGCGCGGTCGTTGTAGAGATATGCGCCCTCGTCGATGGTGCTAGCGGAGAAGAGGGATACCATTGTGGGTGTGGGTGGGGTGGCGGTTCAGAGGAGGAGGAGGAGGAGGTGGTTGTTGTTGTTGTTGTTGTTGTTGTTAGTCGGGGTGGCAGTGGCAGTGGTAATAATAGTTGTTGCAGATGGGATGGGGAGGGGGGATCTGGGAATCCCAAATGACAATGGCCCTCTATATAGCTCAAGGAGGATGAGACGGACGGACGGAAGGATGGATGGATGACTCGGCCTGACTCGGCCTGGGCTGTGGTGGGTAGAGTGGCGGCGGCGGCGGAGGAGGGTGGAGGGAAGGCAAAGGGGTGGAGTGGTGACAAATCCCTTTGTTTCCCTGAATAAGCATTGGGACATTCCCTGACTCATCTCAGCGAGGCGGAGGGGTGACGTCTTTAGTGTGTGTGTGTGCGTGTGTGTGTGTGTGTGTGTAGTGAGGGCCTGGCCGGTCTGGACCTTTTTTTCATTAGTTTGTGCACGTGCTTTGGGTCATACGGCCGACAGAGCCCGGGGCCGGTAACCAGAATTTTTGGTGGCACATTTTACACGTTTCACTCTGCTCTCCGTCGGGACGACCACTGAAGCGCAGCGGCGTACTGCCAGCGGCGAGCGGGTGGTCTCTCCCCCCTCGCCGATATGCGCACCGCTGTGCGTGATCGCGATCAAGAGGGAAACAAGGGGCCGAGGGGGGGCAGCTCTGGAACGTTTCCCGTCTTCTTCCCTGACTGACCGACTGACTGACTGACTGCCCCGAGGTGTCAACAAGGGTAAACACGGTTGGGTGGCAACAGCAACAGACCAGACCTTCCCGCAGCAGTAGCAGCAACAGGCATCCCTGGAACTGGCGCGGTATACCGAAGTGCGCCGAAAAGATAGATAACAGCGACGGCAGCAGCGGCGGCGGCGGCGGTTACAATCGACTCGGACTCTAGACCGCTCGGCACGGCACCCACCCCACTCCCATGGTCCATCCAGTCCGAGTCGACGCCCCCCACACATGCAAAGGAAAAACAAAAAATTAAGAGAGAGAGGGGCATCCTGCAATCACCAGCACAGGCGCACAGAGGCCATGCATGCCGAGGACGCGACGCGACGCGCTCAGCCCGCATCCCTCGCCAGTCTCGCACCCCACCGCGCGCCGGCACATCATATCTCGTCGCCGCGTCACACCCAGGCGAGGTGTCGTCCGACTCTTGCCGACCGACGAGATAGCACTATCTGCACCTGACGGATAACAACAAGCCAAGCCCACCCACCAATCCCGCCCAGCCCTCCCCCGCCCAGGCCATCCGTCATGCTCCGTGCTCCGTGCCCCGTGCCCCGTGCTCCGTCCCCATGCTCCGTGCTCCGCATAATCTTCTGTACCGTGTCCATCCTGCTCCTGCACTTCTGGGCCTTGCTGGTATCCTGCGCCTGCCCCTGCTCCTGCGTCCTGTATGCGCCACATGTGGGAACGGCACGCCCTGCGCCCTGGGCCGCCACAGCACGGATGGGATCTGAGCTGCTTGGCTGGAGCCAGAGCTAAATCGGACCTCCGCCAAGCCAGAAATCATGCCGTACCTGCCTTCCTCGCAAAGTCGGATACAGCACGCTTGATTGCCCACCTTTGTGAAAACCTTTTCTCGGCGGCTATCTCTGCCGTCCATCACATCCAGCTCGAGCCGAGCTCATGCCGAACGCGGCACGCGGCACAAGGTGCTTGGCGGGCCTGCCGAACGGCCGCGGTGCACGACGTGCCCGTTCAAGTCGGGTATGAGCGTGAGCGCAGCGGCAGCGGCTTCGGCAGCAGCAGCATCTCGGACCGGCGTGTTGCGAACACGCGATCTGCATACCGTCTCTCCCGAGCAGCAGACGGCGGGGACCGTGGACGTGGGGTAGGCAGGCAGCGACCCAGCGCACCCAGCAGCCCCTCTGCATTTCTCATGCATATTTTCTTGTTCACCGTGGACTCGCTCGTCCTTGCGTGCCCCTGCAGGCCTGCCTTCTCGGGCCAGGCATCAGGACGCGCCACCGCGCATACACGCCCTGGTGCACACAGGGCGGCAGGATCCAGCGCGCACACCCACCATTCGGCGCGGCCTGCCGGTGCCCCGGCCGGCCGGTTCCGCCCGAGCAGCGAACTAGTCTAGTTGCCGTGCCGGCGATCGTGCTCGCGCGCGAGCGCGCAGTGGTGTGATCTGCGATCCTCCCGCGTGCCGGCCGCGTCCAGACGCACTGGGGTGGAGGAACGAGACAGTCTTGCATGGACACCCGCAGCAGGGCGGCGCGTGCCGCTGGGCGCTCGGGGCGTTCCAGCCATCGGCGCGCGCGTGCTAGCCAGGTCGAGATGGCGAGATGGCGAGATCTGGACATGGGCACTGCCCAGTGCGCAGGGCAGTGCAGCGCAGCGCACCAACGGGGCCGCATGGTGGTCAGTGGCTGGACGCATGCTGTCCAGTGCTGGCGCTTCAGAAGAAGCACGCGTGGGGGCTGGAAAGAAGGAATGCTGCGCGCTCGGGCTCGGGCAGCGGTCGCCAGCGTCGTGGCGGCGCGTGGCGGGCCCCGGAAGGCGTTGGAGGCCGCTGGTGTCGTGTCGCTTCTGCTCTGAGCGTCCGCCCGCTCGAGAGAGGGGTGTGCGTGGGCGGGCCATTGGGCAGCAGAGGGACGCAGGCAGAGGGTACATGGGCGCCGCGACCTGCGCACTGCTGATGGCAGCGGATGGAGGAAAGCTTCCAACTGTGGCACGCCCGGGCGCTGCGACGCACCCGCAAGGCGGTGTATGCGTGGACGGGAACATTGCGCCTGTCGCAGAAGGGGTAGCGACCGAGTGTAAAACGCGTCCACCACCGCGCCCGCGCGTCGCGGACCAACACCGCCTTGCAGCGCAGCCAGGGGAGCACGGGCTGGATACTTGCGGTGGGACGTGCCGGCGTATACACCAGATCCCGACGTCAAACGCGTATCTGTGCGCAACTTCTGTAATTCTGTAGATCTAGAGTTCCATGAACCGGTGGCAATGCGCCAGGGTCGGAAGGCACACACACACTCGGGCTATTCGGTGGGTGTTGCCCCCGGGCCGCGGCTGGCACGACCGCCACGGTGTGTAGTTGGTGGAGCCATGGAGCCATTACCACTGTGTCATGCACGCGATGACAACCGTAGCTGCCGCTCGTCGCCGTTGACATTCCGACAGAGAGCACGCTGGAATGTCGGATCGTTTTGGTTTTTGGCCGTTTTGGATTGTTTCATACGTTTCGAATATCCCCGCCACGTGGCTCCTATCTCAATCTATTTGCCGACCGGCGTCTAGGCTGCTCCACTGCGCGGTTACTCCCCGGCTTGTCCGTATGGTCCGTATGTCCGTCTTGCGTCTCGCTTTCGATCTGCCTCATCACGCTCCATGGTCCAGAGATCATGTGCACGCTCCCTCGGCACGCTCGGCCGTCTGGTCCTAATCCATTCAAGTTGCAAGTCAAATTGCTGCAATCAATGCAATACCAAACAACACATTGCAAAGACGTGTGTGTGAGTAAGCTGCCCGCCTCGGATCGCGGATGGCGACTACCCGGTTCAGTGACGACGTCGGCCACGCTCCCTGCTCTGTAAGGACCACTGTATTTCACTACCATGTTTCGATCAGTTTCATCTATAGAGTGTCAGCTGGTCAGGTGCGGTATTTGTCCACGGCTTACAAACTAACTAGTATTCTTATGTGAGCCACCACGCGACCGGTATCGCCTCCACTTTGCCGTGCCTGCCTCCACCACCACCTCCACTTGCCCTCCAGAGTCCTCCACCGCACCACCTTGTTGTCCCGCGGGTGTGTAGACTCGCTCGCTTCGTGCGTTGCTGTCGGAGAGAGCGGCACCGGGCGGCAGATCGCATAAACTCAGCCACTCGTGACGCTGGAAGCAACCCATGGTGTTGGAGTAGGCGGCACAACGCCCAGATACGCCCGTGGCAGATTCTCCTCCCCCCACATCAAGGTCTTCGCTCCGGGAACAAGCCTGGGTGCGCCAATCGCGGGCGACGTTCTCCTCCTGTAGACGCCCATGTCTTGGGTTCTCCTGGCGGAGGATCCTCTACAGACAACACCACGTCTTTTTTTCCAGAGCACACTCTGTCGTAAGACTGCACCTGAGTCATCGACACCCGCTCCCTTTCTGACATCACCCTCGTTCACCCGACGGCTCCTCGACACCGCACGCACGGCCGCACAACCCCAGCCGCATATACCTCCGCTACCATTCAGAAGGCATCAAGAGTTCTCTTGGCAGCCGGCTTCTATTCTCCGGCCGCAGGCCGCAGCTTGATGCTCACGATCATAGTGGCGGTCCACACCGTCGCCACGGCTCTCCGGAACGCCCTGCACGTCCTCTTCGCTAGTATATCGGTTAGTATAAGCGTCTCTCAAGGAGATCACGCTAGAGCAGGGTTCGACTCCCTGGCGGAGAAGCAGCACGTGCGGAAGCGTGAGCTCGCGCCTCTTTTTCGTGGTCGACGCGCGGTCCGTTGGCGGCGCTGCAAGCAAGGCAGAGACGGCAGAGAGCTAACACGGAGCACAAGGGACCGAGGAACCGAGGAAAGAAGGACAGAGGACGCTCAGAAGAAGCTCAGAGGCAGAGAGGTTGCTCAGAGAAAGATAGTGGGGAGGCCACAACGGGACCATGGACTTGGACGCATGTTGTGGCGGTCGCTGAGAGCGTCTCAACACTCGGAGGCTCTCCTGCCACTCAGCCTGCTCGGCACGGCGACTCTGGTTCCTCTTGGACATCCCAACGGCCATCAAAGCTCGGCATGCCTGTGCTGAACCTTTGATGACACTGACGGCCGAGAGACGGCACGGTTGCGCAGCTGATACTCGACGAGTTCCTGGCGTACAACACATTGGAGCGCAGAAACACCGCACCCGCGCAGAGTCTGTTCCCTGTTCCTGTTCCTTCCGCACCCGAGGACAAGCTCCGGAGCGCAGTTGAGCAAGGCAGCACAGAACAGCCCATACGATATACGTCATGGACCAACTTGTGGTCCTCGCGGTCCGCAGCAGGGCAACACCTTCCATGACAGAACACTCCGAGGCACGGTACAGAAGTCGGAGAACATTGTGAGTGTGGTGATGATTGTCATGTGCCTGGCGTGAACGGTATTCCGGGATCGGCTACCAAGGAGGTTTTCCGGTTCGGAGAGTTGCCACAACCGTTTTGGCCGGCACTGAGATTGTGGCTGTTGGTAATCGGAACTGGGAACTGGAACTGGGAACTGGGAACTGGAAATGGGAACTGGGAACTACTGAACTGGTACGTTTGGCACACGCGGAGATTGACCGGCTCAGTTCCTCTGCAGAAATAGCCCACAGATGGCCAACTCTCCGATGCGAGCCCCATCAGCACGTGAAGCCATGGGACATAGACGGACCACCGTACCGTCCACTTGATCGGCGGCGCCATTCGCAGCTCTTCGCCCATATCGTGCCAGTCGCCCCACTCTCGAGTGTGCACTCCCTTGATACCATCTTCCCGTTCATCGTCGCTCCATTCGCTCACTGTGTAGCTCAAGTTGCCGAACTCCGCGGGGGACGGATCCGACCCTCCCCCCTTTCTTATAGCGACGTTCCAGATACCACAGCCCGATGTCCGGATCCCGTATAACACTTCCGATCACACGACAATCAGATTCTCGGTTTCCGGATTTCGAGCAACACTTGCAGATGTCCCAACTGATCAGGTGGCTCTGCCCGAGCCGAGATGCCTAGCCTTGGCACTGCTCTCGATGGCCGAGCCTGTACCCTTAACGAGCCTGAAGGTTGATGAAATGGACCTCGTGGGAGGTCTGGCTGGTTACCAGAACACTGACATGTTACGGAAAGAGACGACACGATGACAGCCTTCCGACGCTGGGGATTGCGCTGACCACTGAAATGGAGCATAGGATGGCCAGCCACGCCTACGGCAAGATCACCGCGGTGGGCCGTTCCTCGTAGCTGTCGACTGACCCCCGCACTGTGTGGACCTCGGGGCTCCAATTACGATGGAGGCATGTCCATGCCTGTGCCTTCGGCGACGTTAATCAATGTCGGCAGAATTCGAGTCCTGACAAACGGTACTAATGGAAGTCACAGGCCACGTATCCACTACCAAGACGACAGGCGCTCGCCATGAGATGTAGCTCAGTCAGTGACAGGCCGGCTGCAGTATCTCGTGCGCCTGGTTGGCATCGGCACCCCCGACGTTCCTGGTGTACCCGGGACTGCTGCTAGACTGAAAGACAGACGTTCCACGTCTCGCCCTCAGCTTTCAACTTCTCCAGCGTGGACAATCCTCCTGTGAGAAGGGTTCGCGGGCCATGATGTGGCGCGTAACCCGATCTCCTCTTCCCGGCTCGTTCAGAGCAACGGCGAAAAGTCAGCTGAAAAAGGGGAATGCCTGCAGGCAACAATTTTCCGCTGCATTCACGTTTTGCTGCGGAGGAGACTTGCCGAACTCGCCCACGGATTGCAGTTGGCGTGCAGTTGGCGAGTGCCACACCCAGCTCCTACAGGCGCTAATCAGAATGGCGTGGGCCGACTGATCATGTCCTACCCGCTCGGTTCCGCCGCCAGGAGCCAGCTTTCCTCGGCTCACTCTGCCACTTGTCGGTAGCCCCTGCAAACGATCGCGTGCGCATGCGCGTACGCGTGCGCATACGGTTGCGCCTGCCTCTTCCCCGCTGTTGTTCAGCGAAAGCAAGCTACATGGGAGCAGGCCACTGGCACGGAGCTATGATATGAAAGCGCAGAGAGGAAGCGGAACAGTTCACCTTTTTCCCACCTGGCCTTTAAGGCCACCCATTGCGCCGACAGCACCATGCGAATTGCGGAAGACCTGATCCGCCCCCCGCAGGCAATCATCAACACCGGCCAATCACCAACACCGGCCATCCACTCCGCGGTCAAATAAAGCACGGCACAGTGAGCGTGTAGACGAGCCTTCGGGGGCTGCCTCCGAGCCGCCGAGTCCAGAAGTGGGTTCACCGCCCAGGCCTCGATCGAGAACGCCGATTGGCATCCAGCTCAATGGGTGGCGTGGAAACTGATGGCTGCAAGTAGGTGAGTGGGGGTGGGGGAGAATGGTGGGCGTGCGACTACCGAGAGCAATGCGGAGAGTGGAGGTTAAAGTCACCTGAAGCGTACCGACTAGGCTCCGCGCGGTTTGGACAACGAGAGCAACGATCTCCAGACGGCTGACAGCAACCTGGTTTCGGTTTCAGTTTCAGCGGCGAGCCTGCCTGCGTGCAAAGGCTTTCGGATTGTGAACAGTGGTCATCTGGACCAGGTGCAGGTCATGCACAGCCAGGCCAGCTAATCTTGCTGACGGAACAACGACAGTCGTGCGTGTCAACGAGGCCACACTAACCTGCCAAATTAAGGTTCAGAGACCCCACACTCCCCATCACTTGAGCCGTACCCCTCAGTTCCGATACCTGCTGTTGACAACACACGGCTGCTTCAAGCGACAGTTAGGCGGATTGCCTGGACTATCGGGACACCCGCAGTTGTGTTGATCGTCGGCGCCTGCAGTGATTGTCGGACATGTCGACCACGCTGCCCAGGTCGTGGAGAGTTGTGGCGAGCGAGTGACATTAAGAGTAATTTCAATGCCCATCTTGCGTGGCTTGTGACCCTGTCTAACGCGTTGAAGGAACAGGTTGCGAACAAAGGCTGGAGTTGAATGGTCCAGCAGATGCTTGGCAAGTTGGCACCACCATGCCGGGCGTCGCGACCAAGGGGGGAGTATCCATTGACTTGCCGCCGCTGGCCGCACCACGCCTCACGTGATGGTTGGTTATCGAGCCGAGACAGACGGCCAAGCCAGTGGGCTGCCGAGACGGCGGGACGCGAACACGTCAACGAATGGAACCGCACGACGACATGAAAGTATGCATAGCATCCAGCTGCAGCTGCTGCTGCGCTGGTACAGTGGGACTGATACTGGTACTGCTTTCTTCGGACTACGATGAAGCTGCTGAAATGATCTACTACTTGTGTTTGTGAGCGGATGCGTGCACAGGCACACAGCTCGTGGGCAAGATTCGCACACGACACTTTTGACTCGTCTAGTCGCGCTTGGCGAGATCGATGGGAGGGGCGCGAATAAAGGCATAGGTGACGTCGGGAGTCCAGTAACTGGAACACAGAGTCAGCTGGTGTCCTACTTGGCGTTGTTGTTTTTGTTGGCACGGCCGCCGACCCGAACAGGTGCCACAACTGGCCTGTCAGGTGCCGCGGTCTGCCGCCTTGTTGTACGTACCCAGAGAGCGCGGCCCAGAAGCCAAATGATCCGGCAATGATCTCCATTGCGCCAGCAGCCTTGCGGGCACTGTCAGAGCCAGTCATGCTCTGCGTGGCCATCATGATGAAGGACAGCATGGTGAAGAAGAGAGTGCCGAGGACGGCGACCGAAGAGCGGAGGGCAGCGAGGATGAAGAGGAAGGTGATCATGGCCCAAGTGACGAGGAGGAGACCGACTGCCTGGTTAAACTCATCAGTGAGCTTGCCATCGACAGTGTATGCGGCGGTAACAGCAAAGCCAGGAATAAAGAGCATGGTGTACGACCAGATGAAGCCACCGTAGCAGATGAAGATGGTGGCCGAGAAGGTGTTTCCGATGAACATCTCGAACCAGCCGGTGAGCGTTTGGGTGACACCGAGGAACATGACTGCAATGTCAGTAAGTCTAGAGACGGCCGAGGCTCACTCAAAGTAGGGAAGACGGCAGCGGCGTTCTTGACACCACGGACCTGGAGGGTGTAGAGACCGACGAGGAAGAAGCCCATGGCAAAGGAGAAGAGGGCGGCCGGGAGAGGGTTACCGTACTTGCGGTGCTGAACGGGGATGGCGGGCTGCGAGAAGTCGACGGGATGGCCACCGGGGGTCACCACACGCTCGATGTGGCGGGGAAGGCCCTTCTCGACGTTGGCAATGTCGCCGGCGCCATAGTAGGTGGGGGTCTCGTGTATGATGTCGGTGGTGCTCGTGCCGTTGGGGGACGCCATCGTGAGCAGGACGGAGGGGGGAGCTACAAGGAGAGGTTACAGTAGGGGGAGTCGATTCTAACGGCCGGGGAGTGGGCAACGTCTGCGCTGTCTTGCTGAGGAATTGCTGTGAAGAAAGCACAAGATGGACACATGTCTCTGCCTTTATATACTGATTCTGGTCAGTCTCACAGTGTGGAGAGCGCCCAGCTGATCCGGTGTGAACAGCCATGATACTGATAGAACAACCACGGCGGGTCACTAGGGGGCTGGCGCTGGGTGGATGAATCCCGAGTGCACATGGAAGGTTGAGGCACCCGACCCGACAGAGCCAGGTGTGGCCAGATGAGGCAGGGAGTGAGTGTGGGGCGGGGTGGGGTAGACAGGGTTCATTTGGATGCCGTGCGGGGCAGGGAGCGAGCCTGGGCATCGGTCTCCTGGCTCCCAGCCGAGCTGCCCATCACGTTCACCGCACTGTTTATGCTCCCACCCAACCAGAGCAGCCAGCACGGCGGCCCCGATCCGATGCCTGGCTGCTTGCTTGTTTTACAGGTTTATTCCTGTTGCTCTGGGCATGGGGCCTGCACGTACCCCAGACGGGTTGCCTGGTGGGCGATCGTGCCTTTACCGTTCCTGCACCACCTCCTGAGAAACTGTAAGAAACTTCAATGGCCTCCAGGGCCTGCCGCTCACGGGAGCCCACGGCGTCCTTTGGTAAGGTCTGAAATCGACCGATCCACTTTTGAAGACCGCCGCGGTTCCGATACGGTGCCCCAAGGAACGCGCTCTATTGCCCCGCTCAGCCGCACAGCAACGTACAATATTACGCCAATTGTGCTGCGACAAAAGTGGTGCTTAGGAGTGTCGGCCTGCGGAACGCTCTACCGATCAGGACGTGAGCCTAGGTGTAGGCGACCTCACGGAAAGTGACAAACTGTGTATGACAGCAAACACATGGTCAGCGCCACTGCCAGAGAGCTAGTCACCTGCACCTGTTGCTCGCTGATACCGACGCGACTTGGTATGTGGGTGAATCTGGACTCTGGGGAGAATGGTCGCGACAATACCCTGCCCGCCGCTGTCTGTCACCCAGTTCCCCGACAGTCACTTCCCGCGCCCCCACTATAACGCCATTCATCCCATGCCGATGATGACCGGCATCAATGTCCGTGTCGAGTGGGGTCAAATGATCGATTGTGACACGACAAACTCACAGAAATCTGCAATCTAACGGCTACCACCGCTCGTCCCCTGATATCAGGCCAATCACAAGTGGCCGGGAACATGTGGCCGGCTCGGCATCTCACACCACGTCCCGACATGGGTAGATAATTTGCCCCAATCAGTCTGCAAGCTCTGCGCACATGGTGGACTCAAACCCTATTCGCCGTTTGTCCATCAACAATGCTCACATGACCAGCACCGGCAACCTGTAGCCGTTATTATTTCACGTTCGTTTTCTCTCATGCAGTTACAACACATTCCCACCGCGCATGTCATGTCGTCACGTTGGACGTTTCAGCCGCTCGTCGCGCGCAATGGACGTCGGAGCATCGGGCCTTCGTCGACCGCTTTCCTTGCCCACCTCCCAACAAGCTTCTCTTCGAGCTAGTGAGACGCGGGCAACTCATCTCCACCTCTGAGCACGCTACAGTTGCGGCACTGGGCAGCCCTGTGGCCCATCGGGATTCGCGATGGCGTTCCAGTACAACCTTTCCGCAGTGTCAGCACAAAGTTGGTCGTAATCTCGGAACCGCAAAGGGTGCGATTCCGACGAGGTACGCACAGAGTTTGAATAAGGGGGTCAGTGATGGACATCTGATGCGGTGGTGCAGCGATCGGGGCGGGGTGCTCAAAGCCAAACATCAGACCAGTGTCGAAGGCTGACGCGGACGCCACGGGGTCCATGCCATAGACGTTGGCGCCAGTGAGACCAGGGTTGGGACCCGACTGGTTGGGCACCGAATTGAAGGGCGCAGTCTCGTTGCCACTGCCCGTGGGGCGGTTCGCGGCATCTGGAGGCCTAACAGGTGTCAGTATCGGAACGGAGGGCTGGTCACGAGGACCCATGTGAGCGACTCACATCCCAAACAACATGTCCAGCAGCGCACTGCTCTCTCCCGGCGTGCTCTTCGGCGGCGTCATATTCTCGGACGACGCGGCCGACTGCCTAATACGCTCCCGGAGGCGGCTCAACATGGGCAGTGCGCGTCGTGCGACTCCTGAGCGGGCGGACATTTGCTCCATGATGTCGATCGAGGCGTAGAAGTCGGCGCGGACGTCATCGGCCATCATGCTTCCCGGAACGCGTCGCAGAACAGTGTACTGGATAACAGCGGCAGTGTACGCGTGGACTGCTGGTCAGAAAACTGTTAAGCCACGTGCGCTTACAGATAAAGTACCACCAGCCATAGGCCGCCTCTGGTGCCTTGCGCAGAAGAGATGCGACGAGACGGGTGTGCTTCCTGGCGGATGTTACGCACGTCGTGAATGACGCGGCGTAAGGTCCAAGAAGAGGCTCGTTGCCGTTGGCCACGGCTTTGAAAAAGTACGGGCGGTGCAGCACTGTGGGGTTAGTAGCAGCTAACTGCTCTCCACCCACTCATAAGACCCTTGTGGAAGAACATGGTTGCCGAGTGCTGCTGGATAACGTGCTTCTGGGAGAGGCCAGGGTACTGGTCAGTTTCGCCAAAGTCAGACCATTTGAGCCAAACTGGTGCCGACGCCTCAACCTTGCGGATCTCCGAGTCAATGCGGACGACTTCTGAATAGTCGGGCAATACTGTTGCCGCGAGATAATCGGCCACGTGAACAAACGCCTGGCCAAGGCGATACTTGAACACGTGGAAGACACCGTCGTCCGGAGTGGCTCCTCCGTCCGGCGGCATGTCGGGACACTTGCAGTCGTACAACTGCCGGGGGGTCGAGTATGGGCGACCAAAGTTGAGGCACTGGAGAACGTCGTACGTCGCGCATTCCCACCACAGGCGGCGCCTGTGCTCCTGTTGTTCCAAAGATAATCCCCACTCGGAGGCGTCGCGGTGGAGTCCGATCGAGCATGCCGAACGGACACACATGCCTAGGATCTGCCACGCGGCCTTGGGACCGTCTGCGTGGCCAAGATTGAACAGGTACGAGACCATCATGTGGAGGGTTTCGACAGCGGCGAGTGAGTGTCGGACCATGAAGTGGCGTTCGGGGACGCAGAGAAGTGCCGAAGCGGCGTTGAACAGCGGGGTCGACTGAGCCATCGGCCGGTTGGTGAACACCATGCCAAGAGCAAACACCATCAATACTGTAGCCAGTCGATGGGGCGGCACATGGTGAATCGCCTCATGGATAGACTCGGCGTTGTAAACGCCGTCGAGAATCTGCCCGATAGCGTAACGGTCAACAGGGTGGTACATCCACTCGACAAAATCATCTGATCCGTCAGCACGAGACACTCCCCGTCCACGGACATTGGCCGTGGAGATATCAGTTATCACTCCCACTTACCGTAGACTTTCAAAAACTCAAACGCTTCCGAGGCTGATGGAAACAGCTCATGGACACTGGCGAGGATTTGTTTATCGGAGGACATGAAGGGAAACACCAGGGTCGGGTGGGTCGACTTTCCGTGAGCGGAAAACTCTGGTGTTTCTATCAGGCTTCGCTTACCTCTCCATCTTCACAGACAAAGAATGATCCGGCGCCTCGACCGAGATATTTTGCACCCTCGCGTGAAACTTCCATAAGGCCCGATCCCGGTCCGTCGGCAGTGTCGAGGTGATTGTCGTCGCGCTGGTCTGGGTCGAGGTGTCCGACATCGCCTGCCTCCTCCGGCGACATGGCGGAGAATGGCTGGTACTCATCGCCTAGAGTCTAATATTTGTCAGCAACTATTCGATTTGAGATCTTTTTGGGCGCAGCAAATAGGAGAGAACTCACCGCCGATGGGTTAATCTGGACGCGTCCATCAGAGTGCGAAATGGAAGCTGTACCTGGAAGACCCTCCAGGATCGCCAGGCGCGCTCGGAGCTCCTCATTCTCCTTCTGCAACGCTGACAGTTTCGCAGCGTCCTTTGATGGGCTGGGGCGTGAGCATGAACCCACTGACAAGTTGGGTGCGAGGGGATGAAGAAGTGTGGGGGTGCAGAGCCCCGCATACGGTGTTGGGGAGTGAGCGCGCAGAGATACTCACCGACCTGCCAGAGTTCCGGTGGGGCAGATCTTTGCACAACCGCGGCGTACACAGCTAGAGCATGGCCAAGTGCGTGAACACTAAGAGGTGAGCAAGAGGAAAGAGGACAAAGTTGCTTACCTTTAGTTTCAGACGGACACACTCTTTGCAGCTTGGGGGGCCGTTCTTCCAGTTGAGCTTTGGTTTGGAGGGTGTTGATGCGTTTGATGATAATGGAGGATCTCTGCTGCTGCTGCTGCTGCTGCCTGGGTTGTTATTTTTACTGTTGATGTCGTTATGGGATCTTGGAATGGAAGACGACATTCCGGTATCGCGGAGAGTGGGCTGATAGTGATAGTAGCAGTAGTGGTGGTGGTGGTGGATAAAAGGTTGGTGATGGGAAGATGGGGAACGGGCGATCCGTGGATATAAAGAGGCAGAGAGGACATTGGAATGCCGGAATCTAATTGCTAAACACACCAGCCTAGCTGCTAGCAGCCAGGCAAGATCTTTATGACGTATCCACTCGGCTCGCTCGGCTTGTACCGACATACAGAAAAAAAAAAGTCCATGACATTCAAAGTCTGCTCGTCGCTGTCGCATCGTTCTTCATCGATACCGCACATCTCGGCTTGCTCGGTACTTATCCTGCTCCGAGATACGCATCCATATCATCACTACCGTCAAGAATAGCGCTGCTCCACGCGAGGCACAACTGAGACACGAGACGCGGAGGGCAGCTGGCTCGTCATTGAGGGCCTTTGCAGAGAAAAAAGCAGTGGGGCAAGGGCATCAAGGGCCATGCACCCACTGTTGTCTCATGTCGCCGCCCTGTACCCCGCAATCCCCCAAGTCTTCTTCTCTTTCTCCTATCCTCCATCATGAAAACTACTGAACTCTTGCTCTACAAAGGCTTGGCCTGGTTCAAAGAGCACTCTTCGGAGCACTGGCGACAAGTTGGCCGACATTCTCAGATGCGAGAGCACACATGGCGGGCACGTCCACGTCGTAGATGACCTTGTTCCGCTGCTCGAGCTCCTCCTGGATCTTCTTCATGTCGCTGCCTGGACCGTCTGCGCGCCAGTCGTACAGCTCGCCAGTCCGTCGACTGCTCTGCACAAGCCAATGCCCGCGCTCCAGTCGGGCGGCATCATACGCCGCAAAGGCAGCGTCAAGGTGCTCGGGCTTCTGCACCGCGTCAGATGACAGAATAGCAGCCATTACTGCGGCGTCCTCGATACAGAAACCAGCACCCGCGCCGTGGTGTGGGGACGTGGCATGCGCTGCATCGCCCATTAGCGCGACACGGCCCTTGACAAATGTCGGAACGGGATTTTCTGCGAGGTCGAAGATCGCCCACTATCGCCGTCAGCACTCCTCGCTTACAGAAAAGCCTTGGCATGTGGCACAGGCTGCAGGTCTTGCCCAAGTGCTCGCCCACTCACAATGTTCAGCTCCTCGTCACACATGCTAAGCAGCTTGAGGACATTGCTGCTCCAGCCCGCAAAGTCCTTGAGCGCCTGCTCACGCTTTCCGAGCTTGGTGAGACGTTCGTGGTCGGCCCACTCCTCTTCGCCGTATCGGAACGCGACAATGTTGAGAGTCTTGCCATGGTTGACAGGGAATGTAAGCAGGTGCCCGTTGGGTCCAAGCTAGGAAAGTGGTCAGAGCTCGATCACGTCGAATGTTTCTGTTTCACCCACGTGCATGAACGAGTTCTGTGCCATCTCGGCGCCGACCGCAGCAGTGGCAGCGTCGACAGGGACGAGGCCACGGTACGCGTACTTGTGTGTGTAGGTGGGGTGGGCACAGGGGTGGTCTGCGCCAAACATCACCGCCCTGGCGCGTGACTTGATGCCATCGCAGGCGACCACGGCGTCGGCGGTGGCCGTGGTGCCGTCGGCAAAGTGGAGGACCTGGCGGCCATCGGTGCTTTCAGTAAGATTAACCAGATGCTTGCCAAACTTTGATATCTCAGCAGGGACGAGCTTGACGAGCTCGTCGAGGAAGTGTGCGCGGTGCACGGCGTTCTGGCCCTGGTTGTTGCGGGTCGTAAACTGGATCTCCTCCTGAGCGTCCTTTCCCTCCTCGTAGCCCGCAACGTAGTCGAAGAAGACGTCACGTTTCTCGGGCCAGGTGTTGCGCGTGCACACCTTGTCGAACGCTGCATACACGCCGTCATGGCACTGCTTCATTGCGGCGACAGCATTCGGTGTGAACGAGACACCCGCACCGATCTCGCCAAACTTGGCGGCACGCTCGTACAGCGTGATGTTGATGCCCCGGGTGTGCAGGGCAATTGCGAGGGTAAGGCCGGCGATACCGCCGCCAACGATGGCAATCTCAAAGTCCTTGCCCATGGTAGTTGCGGTGTATGTGAGTAGATCAATGGCGTGTGGGATGAGCGAAGATGGCATCACAGATGTTGGTGATGTATCATCTAGACGCCGGGAATGCGCAGCAACCCAGGTTACGGCCTTTGTAGGTCCGAAGGCCGGTGGTGGAGACCTTGTCGGCAATCAACCTGCCCACCTGCGGCCACCATGCCGCGGTCCCGTGGCCGCCGATGGGTCCCGAGGGTTATCCCGAAGCTCCTCATGGATATGCCGCGGTGCCTGCGTGCAGGCGATTCGGCACTGTACGCGTAAACGTGTCTTGCAGGACGTTCTTGCATGGTGAGGGGAAGAGCTCATGCCCCTGGAGATGCATCACTTTATGCCTGGTGCTCATGCTCAGTTTCTACGGTAATCACCGATGCTGTTTGCCGATGATACGCGCTGATAGCTGATCCTCCCTGTGTGGTCCTGATTGCTCGTAATCAACGTGCGACTGCGTTATCGCCTCCCCTTCCAATGGTGTGTCACTCGTCGAAGTTGCCATCCTCGAACCCTTGTCGAAAGTTCTTGGCCTCATCTCGGAACGACACAGGCCGACCTCGGACCGACCAGCGCGCGCTGCGGGTCCCTGCGTCCAGCGAGCTTACGCTATATCCATCTCCGCAGCAGCTAGCACCGAGGTCGACGCTGACGACCCTCACATGTTGGCAAGGCCACACACGTGCATTTATGCGCTCTGGAGCAATGAGATTGTGTCTCCTCCGTGTTCTCCACTACATGGTTGTCGTGAGGCGGGACTTGGTGGCCTAACCCGTTTCCGCTCGCCGCTTGTGCCGTCGCTCATATCCGGTGACCTCGAGATTTCGACGTGCACGTTTGTCCACATCCACCTCAACTTGGCTTCTCATCGCTGTCCCTCCTGCTTTTATCAGGCTACGCTTCCCTTATACTCCTGACAACACTCTTGGCACCTCTGGATATCCTCACCATCTGCGCTACTTACGCGCTTACCTCTCCTTTTGCTTGTCTGCACTGGACTCGACTGGTCGATGGGCACTATAAATGGCGAGCGTCCCACGACGACTTGAGCTGCATCCAGCAGCCCAGCCGGCCTCTCACTGAGTAAAAGCATCGACAACATGGTCGCTACACACCTCACCGCCCTCGCTGGCGTCCTCACTCTCCTCGCGAGCCCCGCCGCCGCCTTGACCCATTACCCTCCAGGCAAGTCGTGATCGCGTCTCACCATCTGACCCCAGCCGCCGACTCGCAGTTCAACCTCACCTGGGCAGTGAACGGCACCGGGGCGCCCGGTATCTTCGACTCGTCCACGACTCCCAAGCACGAGTACGGCAAGTACAACTGGTGCTCGGTAGGTTGTGACTCTCGATCGTAACCTGACTTTCAGATGCCCCATGTACGCAAGAGCGAGTACAAGGTCCCATCAAAGGACTTCAAGCTGTCCTACGTCGAGGTGATCCAGCGTCACCACAAGCGCACGCCGTACGCGTCCAACACCTTCCCCAAGGAGGACATCAGTTGGGACTGCACCAAGGAGGGTCCATACCACCACGCCAAGGCGGCCGACAAGAAGACGAAGACGACGCCCATCTACTGGCAGTCGCAGACGGGGTCGCAGAACCCGTTCGAAGCCACTGTTGGCACCGGCTTTGAGGGCTCGACCTGCCGCTTCCCCAGCATCACTACGTGAGTTGTCCTCGTGAAGAGTGGTTCACTGACCGACAGCGGTGGCCTCGAGGACTCGGAGGAGCACGGCAAGGACTTCCGCGGGGTGTACCATTCCCTCCTCAAGTTCCTCCCCAAGAGCAGCGAGAGGAACAAGTACGCCTTCCGCGTCACAAACAACGTAATCACGACCCAGACGCTCAGCGGCTTCGCACGGGGTCTGTACCCAGACGTCAAGGAGTACCCTGCGTAAGTCGCTCGTGTACTCGCTGCGCATCGACGTGACTGACATGCCCAGCTGGATCCAGAGCTCAGACTATGACTCGCTCGAGCCCGCCTTTTGTACGTGCTGTTTTCGTTTGTTTGGAGAGCACCTCTGACCACTAGCGTGCCCGTATGGATCGGCGCTGAACAAGGCGTACGAAGGCAGCAACCCGCTCTGGCAAGAACACTTGAACGCCTCCTCCGCCGTGCGCGCTCGCTTCGACGCCGTGTCCGGAATCCCCGAGAACGACTCGGGCGGCTGGCACACCTCGTGGGACCAGTACGTCTCTGTCTCCGCCTCCGCCCCAACCTCACAAAAACTGACTCGCAGCCCCTTTGACAACCTTTCTGCCAAGCAGTGCCACGACAAGCCGCTGCCGTGCAACGTGAACAACACGGCCATCTGCGTCTCGCAGGAGGATGCCAACACTGTGTACCGTCTCGGACAGTACGAGTACGCGTACCGCTGGCGCGGTGCCGAGAACTCGACACTCTACTCGGCGCTCAAAATGGGACCCTGGTTCACCGAGCTCAAGGGACATCTCCTCGACGCGGCGTCGGGCGCGAGCGAGATGAAGTACCTGCACAAGTGTGTATCCTCGGGACTAGTGCCAGTTGTCTGCCGCCCAGCTCTCGCTGGTTCCCCGTCAGCTTCAAGTCCACTTTACCACCGGCTGAGCGCATCATCGTACTGACGCACAGCTTTGCGCACGACGGCTCCGTCTCGCCTGTCCTCGGCATGCTCCAGATCGCGTACCCCGTGTGGCCCGGTATGGGCTCCGAGGTCGTGTTCGAGCTGTGGGAGAACAAGAAGACAAAGTCCCACCACGTCCGTGTCCTCTGGGGCGGCCAGCCCCTGCAGACGTCCACCCCGCTCGGAACGCTGGACATGGTTCCCCTCGACTCGTTTGTCGCGTACCTCGACGACACGATTCCCAAGGACATTGTCAGCCTCTGCGCTCAAAAGTCGTAAGACGTGAGCGTGAGGTATCGGCAAAGGCCGGTTCAGGACGCCTGTGAATAGATTGATATACCAACGTGCGGTAGAGAATGCAACGCATCCCCCAATGTACAGTTGCGAATCGCAGCTGCGGGCGCGTTGGTGAGGATAGAGCTGACAGAGCGGACGTGACTGGCGATTGGCTCCGAATGCGGCTTTGAAACAGGTTTCGTCAGACCAACTGCAAGAAACAGAGAGCACGATGAGACATCTAGTAGGATATGAACGGAGTACAACGGATAGCTGGTCGACGGGGTCGCAGGGAGAAGCAGCATGGAAAGATAGAATGCGTGAAGATGGGCCTAGATAGCGAAACAAGGATGTCAAGTCTAGAGCAACGGAAAGACCATCTAGGTCCCCTTTTGTGTCAAGTGTCGCGCTCAGCTCAAGGTCCCCACTTATCCGACAACGCTGCGCACAATCTCGAGGATACCGGGGTTGAGGTCCGAGTTCCAGCATGGCAGGACGTGAATGGTTAAGATGCTCCGGTCTCTACCGGCCTTGGCGCACTGAATGAGCGAATGCTGGATGCTGACTGGAAGGTCAGCAGAGATGCTTACGATGGAGGCACTAGCTCTAGTTTCTTGTCTCGAGCTATGTGGCACTGGGGCCTGACCCAAGTCTGACCACACTCACTTCCGTTTCGGAGCATAAAGTCCTCGATCTTTTTGCGTACTGCCTTCCATAAGGCGCTGTCCTTCTCGAGGAGGGGAACGATAAACTGGACCGACTGGAACGGGGTTAGGTAATGACCTCACAGTGCAACTTACATGACAACAGACGGTAGGCCGAAGAGTGGTATACAGGCTGGGAGGAGTTGCAGCAGGTGTAGCAGGCGGGGCGCGGCCAGGTGGGAGGCTGAGATGCTGCAGCCCGTTGGCCCCTGGGTGGCCTCCGTATGCAGTTGCATTCTGCAGCGTGCTGGAGTAGGATGAGCTGGGCCGGTGCGTTGGGGGCACACTGGGGTTTGGCTGGAAGCTGTGGTCGAACGAGGAAGCGGGTCGCTGGCGGGGTTGCTGCGCCTGCTGTTGATACTGGTGCTGCTGATACTGTTGCTGTTGCTGTGGATGGGGCTGCTGCTGCATCTGGTAGTCTAGTGGCGGCGGCGGCGGTTCCTGGTATCCATTCGAGAACGCTGGGCCCAGTCCTAGCGCTGACGGCCCTTGCGGAAAGGATGGACTAGAGGGGTATGTCTGCGGCGCAGAGTAGTTGGGGAACGACGGCACAGATTGTTCGGGTGGGGAGGGGAACGGCGAGCCGCCGTAGGGAACATTAGTGGCGGGATACGATCCGGGCGGCGAGAAGCTCTGTGCTTGAGGCTGCCCTGCATACTGCCCTGCATACCCAATTGGTGCTTGGGGTCCCGGTGACCGGCTCCGGTATTCGTACTGTTGGGGTTGCGGGCGGGGAGAAGTGATGGGCTGGTACGGCGCCGGTGAGCGGAGGTCGTACTGTGGGCCAGGCGGGAATGTAGCACCGCGATTCAACGGCGGCCGGGGCTGCGGAGTCGAAGGGTACGTGTAGCTCGTCTCGGTGGGATAGTTTGAGGAGGGAAAGTCTGGAGGGGAGGGATATGCGCTCGGGTACATGTTCTGCGGAGGCGGGGAGAACGACTGCGGACGCGGATCATAATGTGACAGGGGAGGAGGGGACGGAGAACTCCTCGACGGGCCGGCAGGAGGCGCGTAGCTGAAGGCACCCGGTGCCGCGCTTGTGAAGCTCCGCGCTGGCGACGGGGGTGCTCGGGGGTACAGCGGCGACTGCGGTGGGGGTTGATATCCACCGTACGGCTGAGGTGTGGCCATTGGAGTCAGGCCGAGAGTGGATGGCTGGGGAGGTTGTCTCAAGAACTCTTGCTGAGCCGCCTGTGGGTTATGGAGCTGCTCGTACGCCGACGGTCCACCATAGTGCTGCTGGGGGAATGAGTGAGCCATAATGCAGTCAGTCAGCTACCGCTGGCCCTCGTCGACTCTTCACCAGGCCGCTGTTGTCGATGTTTGGTCCTTGCTTTCGAGCTCGATGTTCGGGAATGTGAGCGTGAGCGTGTGAGTGAGATGATGTTGTTGTTGCTGTTGTTGTTGTTGTTGTTGTTGTTGTTGTTGTTGTTGTTGTTGTTGTTGTTGTTGTTGTTGTTGTCAACGGAAGATCCGGGATCGTTGCGTCAACAAAGGTCGTCGCAGAGTCGAGCAGGGCCCGAGGTCCGTGCGGGCTCGCTGTCATTGGATCTTTGGGGTTCTGGCGCACCAGCAACAAAGTCCAGAGGTGCGAGTGAGATGGGGCATTCATCTCTGATGCATGCGACACGCACCTGCGCGCAGGGAGGAGAAAACAGGAGCAAGAAGGAGCAAAGGAGAGCGTAGAAGCGTGCATTCGCGCAACGGACGTGACAATGGTGGCGAAATCAAGGGAATGTGGCGTCGACTTGATTCCTTTTTGGTGGTCCTCGAAACAAAACGCTCAAGTCGCGTCGTCGCCCGCTGCACGGAGAATATCAGAAAACGCCGCCAGCTCCAAGCTCCACTGGCGTCCAAACTGGGGTCGCCGCGCCAGACAGTTGGTTGTGCGCTTGGCCGTCCGCGAAAAGCAAGGAGGGTCTGGGATGACGCCAGGGTACCAGAGAAAATGATGCGGTTGGGCAACAAACATTGCGAGCGGGGCAATGTTGCATACAGTACATGGAGAGGCGCACCTGCGGAGAAAATGCTAGTACAAAGCTGGAGCATGAAACGGATAAACGACAACACTGTACGCGACAGCCCGGCCCCAGCCGGTGGACACAACAATGGCTCATGGAAAGGAGCTGGGGACGCAACAATGGCTTCAGAAGCCCAACGAGTCGGGCGTGCTGAGCAGGAACAAGGTGCCCGGGACAAAAGGCGACGACTGTCCAGACGATGGGGATGGGGATGAGGAGGAGGCTGGGCCGAGTCCCGCCCACTCCTCGGGCCAGGGCCCCAGAAGCGATCCGAGCCAATTGTCCGTAATTGAGTGAACAGGGAGCGAAGCTAGGTTGATCACCGAGAGGGCGGAGGAGGGAGTGGGAGATGGGGAACAGAGGGGCGGAGCGGTGTGGTCCGAGCACAGTGTCGGGGATGTTAAGGGGGACGAGTCGACGGGCATTGAGCTTGATGGCTCGGACGGCTCAGTGTCGGAGGCTACCGACGACTCTGAGGAGTCTGTGCCTTCCACGTTCCTGTCCTCGTCCTCCTCAATGTCGGACAGCGGTGTGAAGGCCCGAGTGGTTGGAGAGGGGATTTCTGACCAGGAGGCGACGAGCGCATCGATACGCCAAGTATCTGTTGGAGACTTTGACTGGACAGGGGCGGGTGAGGCCGGTGGCTTGTATTGCAGTGGAAGCAATGGCACGGGCGGCGACTTGGGGGCGAGAGGCATGTCGGCAATCTGCCACGAATCGAGGGCAATATCCGAGCTTGGGGCCAGTCAGCTCAATGGAAATGGTGCATGTCTCAGAAATGCTGTGGTTCGTGCACTGCTGTGCTTCCGTACTCACCGTGATACAGACACAAACATGGTCAGAATGTCCAGCACCTCATCATCATTTACTGCTGTCCAGCGCCAGCGGTTGCTGGTTATCCAAAACTCGGTCTGCATTCCGGAAGACAGATGTCGCTCTATCACCGCGAGGCGACATGATAATGCTGTGGATCAGCCAGGGCACCACAGGTTCGAGAATGGTGGTTTCTCACATTGACTTTCGAGATACTGTTGAAGGCTGCAAATGGTATACTCGAGCTGCCACTGGCAGAGCTGCTCCGGCACCTTGAAGAGGAGGCGCTGAAGGAGTAAGATACAATCCTGCGCCCCACGACTCACAAGATCGTAGTAGAGCTGGAACTGAGATTTGTGAATGGAAGTACTTGTGAGGAGGCGAGGGATTTGACTTGTTGAAGAAGCGAAGGCCAGAGATAGCCGCCATTGACATGTGTTCATGATGGGGCAACTCAGGAAAGGAGGCGGAGTGTGGAGCGAGTAGTGAGCGAGTGAGTGAATGTCTGATCAAGAGAAGAGCTGACAGGAGCGACCTGTACGCCGTGGTGCCAGCTTGTGCTGAATCGGATGAGGATGGGTGAGTCGCGGGGGCCGGGGGGCTGGGAGGCAACATTATGTATTGAGGGGGACGGGTGCGGCAGGCGAGGCATGAGACCTGGTCCTGCACAGCGATCATGGGTTCCTCGTAAGCATACCGCTGGGAAAGACCGGAGGGCTTTTGGCGCCGTGCACGAGGATGGCCATGAGTAAGAGGTGACAAGCGTCGAGCGAAGCAGAGAATGCACTGTCTGGGGGAAAAAGACAGCCGTCGACCCCAAACACCCGAGAGTGTCGGCTTTGCACCGGCGCCACGGCAAGACTGGTGACAAAGTAGACCCAAACGCGGCCAGACGAGACATGGCGCACATGGTGCCAGCTCTGATACATAGGTACACATGACGCGCTGGCAACAGCGCCTGGGCACATGATACTCGAGTGCACAACGCGAGCCGAGGCAGCAGCCGTTAGAGGGTTAGAGGACATAGCGTGAGACCTCTCATCTGTGTTGCTGGCTCAAGGTGGCGTTTCTTGCAGATATGGCCAGCGAACGCCCCTTCGCCCAGATCTTGCTTTGTCAAATCGGCGTGAGACTGAGAATGCGAGCAGGAGTGTCATTAAAGCATGAAGTACGAGTGAGTGTACGAGTGGCTCCAGGAGGTGGGATGTAGTGGCGGAGGTATGAGAAGGGGACGCGCGAGCCTCCCCGGCTTTCGGTAGTGGCACCTTTTCTTGGGGGATTTTGGGCTTGACGCTAGGCCCCATGTCATTTGCCGACCTATGTCATGCTTGTCAAGTCGTAAACATTCCACCTCGCGAGTCAAGAAACCGAGCAACCTGCAACCTGAACCAGCAAGCACGTGGTTGTCTGGGACAAACCAGGACGTACCCACTCTCAACCCCGATATCACTCATCCGAAGAGGATGGTGCCAGTGATGAAGGGCCTGGACGCACTCAGGAGTCGGGGTGGGTAAACGGAGGCGGAGGTGGTCAGTAGGACCGTTTGGCTGGTGTCTGAGAGCTCATGACTGCTGGAGTACCATCGTCATCGTTGAGGGCGAGGCGGCCATCAAAGCCTGGACGCGCCAGACAGGCACGAAACATACCTCGTATCTGTTACCAACGCTCCACGCTAGTATCAGGCAACCGAGCGGCTCCTGTTCTCTGCGCTTACAGACCCAGCGGCGGGCAGCACTCAGTACTCGTTCCGTCGACGCGCCCGGCGAGACGGTTGCTGCACACCGCGAGGCCGCTCGTGCCCATGTGCCTTGCAGGAACGAGAAGGCAAGTGCCGACTGCTGCTTTCGTCAGTGGTGGAGAAAGTCACTCATGTTCGTTGCTGTTAATGTGGCTGTCACTGTTACTTTCGACGCTGCTGCTTGTTTCTGCTGCCACCGCTGCGTATGAGTAGGGCGGACGGACAACTCGAGTCCGCCAGAGATCCAGCCTTGACCGCGACTCGTGGGACCTCAGCCGCCGCCGCCGCCGACGCCGCGGCACTCTGATGAGATCTTGCGGTCGCATTTATGCAGTATGCACCGATCAGAGAGGCCACAATCCGCCACCTGCAGCCCCCAGCACGCGACAGAGCGATCGGCACGACTGTTCGCGAAGCGGGCCAATGCCGAGTGAGGCGGCGGAACCAACATCCGTGAGCCGTGCGCTGTACGCCACGAGACGTGAGCTGGATGAAGCATGTGAAGCACGGAGAGAGAGGGAGAAGACTACTTCATTGGGTACTACACAATAGCCGCGGGTACTCTGACTGCTGGTATACTGGGGCTGCGGGTATGTCTACAAGGGACGCCATCCGTCACATGGATGCCGTTGCTGTTGTTGCTGTTACCGCAAGAGCCGCCACAGCGGCGTTTCCTCTGCGGTGCCTTCACTATGCCACTCGGGGAACGTAGGAGATGAATGTGGTGGCCCTGGTAGAGCCTCTGGGAGTAGCCCCGGCATGAGGCGTCGGCGCCTGTGCGCGAGGCGTTGCTGCTGCGGCTGCCGTCTCAGCCGCTCTGCTTTCCATCGTGGCGTTGGCAGCGTCATTGCTGTTGTAGTGGTTGTTATCGCGGGTACTGGAGCTGCTGCTGGAGCTCGCCCCCATCTCCGGTGCCCCAGCGACGCGCTCGCTACGGCGGCCTCCCAACAGCTGCGGCTGCGGCTGCGGCTGCGGTTGCGGCTGGGACTGCCAAAGCGGGTGGGGAGGCGCCTGCGGATGCATGTACTCGTCGGCTGGAGCGGTGCTGCTCACGATGCGGGGCCTGCTGGTGTCAGCGCAACGGCCTCCCTCTGAGGGACAAAGGACGCACCGGACTTTGATGTACTGTCGGATATAGTACGCGAGCGTCTTCTCCGACTCGCGCGTGTAGAGCACCGACGACGTGAAGACGCGGATCACCGTGTGCGTCGCGCCGTACTCCCATCCGAGGCGGCCCTTGTCTGCGATTGTCAGCGTCAGTGCCCTTCCCTGTTTCAGCTATCGCCTCTCGCAGGAGGGGAGTGTGCGGCGCTGCAGGCCGGCAAAGAAAGGAAAGGGCAAGGATGACCTAGACAGCGCTGAAATGCCGATGACTCGGACGTGCGTCTCGCGTAAGGAGTCCGACGCCAGGAGGACGCCCAGCACCCTGCAATGGCATGGAACGTGGAACAAGAGCCGGGAACGTGGTGCGCACCCACCCCTCGCGCTCCTTGACCTCCACCACGAGGGGATTATTCACTCACCACCGCGAAGGATCTTGTTGAGACGCTGGCGGACCACACTCTCGAGACGGAGGAGACACATGTACCGGTCCATGCCGACCGCGAGCTCGAAGACGGTCTTGAGCTGCGCTGCGTCCATTGATGACATGTTTGCGGTCGTTGTGGTTTTCGAGCGGCCAGAGTGGCGAATTGTCTCCAAGGGGTGGTGCTTCAGGCTTGCCAGTTGCGAGATGGTGCAGACAAGGATAGGAACGTGAGAGGACTTGTGGTGGGTGCTGTGGCGAGGCGAGGTCTCTCAAGCGTGAGATGGTGGACGAGACAAGAAGAGCCACTCATTCTCATTCTCTCTTGTATCCTCGCCATCTCTCTCCAATGCTGCAGCTCTCACCGCGCAGCAGGCGGCGTGCAGACTGCAGCCCGAGCCACTCCGCCATCCATATGTGCCTCCTCAAGGCTCCCGCGGTGCCTTCCACTTTCGCTCGTTGCCGATACGGAGCAGCAGCAGAGCAGAGGGTACTCTGCTCACTGCGTTCTCGATCATAGTGGGAAAGCGAGAGCACAGACCTACCTTTGGGTCCATGACCAAAGTGGTAGTCACAAGGTCATGGAGGAGTGGCGCTCGAGAACCGAAACCAAGATGCGGAAACGCCTCCGCCGCCGCGCTGTGCCTGATGCAGTCAGTGTGTGCCATCATGCCAGGTGGAGGATGCCCGAATGCAGCACGCAAGAGCGGAGTTCCAGAACGAGTTTGGGGCTCAGTGAGTGGTGCGGTCAGTGGGAGTCAAGAGTAGGCAGCCAGAGAGTGTATAGACAGTTTGCATGACTTCTTTCGATTGAACTTTGATTTACCTTTCCACTTTGTGTGGTTTCAGACTACGGAACTCTGTTGCAGAGTGGCACTTTGGCGTACTGCAGAGGGAAGCAGGAGGTGAGCCGCTTAGCAGACGACCTTCTTGATCATGGGGACCTGCTGGAGGAGGGGCGAGGTCTTGCAGACCTCGACGGTGTTGGTCTGCTGCTGCTCGAGGACAGCGGGGTTGAGGGTCTGGCAGACGGCCTGGTTGAAGCCCTGGACGTAGGGGCCGGAGAGGGTGGTGGCCTGCATGGGGGCGAGGCACGAGTCGAGCGACTGGTTGAGCGAGCGGAGGCCGCCGACACGGCCGAGGCGACCGAGGAAGTCCTGGGCGTGGACGCCGTAGCCGAAGGGCTGCTGCATGCCCATGGTCTGCTGGAGGGGCGAAGCGACGGTCTGCTGGATGGTCTCCTGCTGGACACTCTCCTGCTGGATACCCTGCTGCATGCCAAAGAGGGGCTGCATGCCGCAGAGGGGCTGCTCAACGGCGATGCCGATGGGGTAGCGGTTGAGAAGGTTCTGGCCGATGAGGTTGCCGAGGCCGCGGAGGAAGTGGGGGCGGCCCTGGAAGCGCATGCCGTCGTTGATCATGTGGCCGGCGTCGTTCATGAGCATGTCGCGGACGAGCTGGTCCTGGCCAAAGCCGAGAGACGAGACCTGGACCTGGTGCTGGCCGAGGGCGCCGAGGGAGAGGGGCGAGCAGCCCATGGCAATGGGAGAGATGGACTGCTGGCCGAACATGGGGATCTCGCGGGTGATGTACTTGTGGACGACCTCGGTGGGCGAGTAGATCTTGGTGCGAGTCTCCTGGATGGCGCGGCCGGCAATGTTGTTGAGGCGCGACATGGTGGTGAGGCCCCAGCCGCCGACCTGGGCGACACGGTCCATGTCGTAGGAGCGGACGAGCTGGATAAACTCGTTGCGGGGGCGGTACAGGATGGCAGGGCTGGGCGTCAGATACAAGTATGTGGTTTAGCGGGACTTACTCCTCAAGGAGGTGCTGCTGGAAGTAGTTGGCGATGGGGCGGATGACGTTGACGCGGTCGGGGATGACGGGGAAGAGGATCTGGCACTCGGTGTAGTCCTGAGCGGGGTTCCAGTGCATGAGCCAGTTCTCTGTGGTGTCAGTGGGAGGAAGGGAGAATGAGGGGAGGCGCTGTAAATCATCGCCGATCTCGGGAGGCGGAAAGTATGCGAACCGGAGGGGAAAAGATGGGGAAGAAATAGAACTCACGGCCCTGGAGGGTGTCGAGAAGGTGGTTGACCATGAACTCGTGGGCAGGCAGAATCTGCTCGGAGGTGAAGACCTTGTTGAAGCGGAAGCAGCCGACGGGGAGCTGGTTCTGGGCGAGGTGAGCGAGCTGGGTGTCAGCGTGAACAAGGTGGGAAGGGATGTGGTGGGAGTGGTGGTGAGAGTGGGAGTGGGAGGTAGTGAGCGGGAGGGTGGTGCTTACCATTTTGACTTGGGTGTTGTTGTTGGGTGGGGTAGTAGTAAGAGTGAGAAGTAGTAGTGGAGTAGAGTAGAGAGAGAGCTTGGTGAAGAACGAGACCAAAGAGGCCGAGTCGAGGGGTTTATATATGTCGTTGCTCTGGCTGGGACTCTGTCGAGCAGACCAAGTCCAGTCGCCCCCAATGCAGCTGGTGCAGTGTGACTGCTGTGAGTGCTATGAGTGAGCCAAGGTCCGACGGTGCGAGCCACAGCAGAGAGGCAACGACAATCAAAGGGGGATGGACTGGTGCGAGCGATCAAATGAGAGTGGGAAAGTGGATGTGTGTGAGCGTGAGAGTGGGAGTGGCGGCGATCATGATGCACGTTGGATCCCCTCAGCACCACCGAGAACGCCCCGAGGCGAGACGAGGCGACTGCGGCGCGCGTGAGGACTCAAGACCCGAAAGGACAGTGTTTCCAGTCTCGCATCATCATCTCACACTCCGTGTTCCGTGGGCAGTGGACAGTGTGCCCCGTGTGTGTGGCATGTGGCATGTGGCATGTGGCATGTGGCATGTGGCAGCTGAGAGTAGACAGGGTAGACAACTCAACTAGACCACCTCCACACCGCTGAATCCTGCACTCCACACCCACCTGGATGGCCCCGCACCATCTCCGACGGGTGCCACACAGGCATCCAGAGCAGCTTTCATGGTGATGAATGGGCCCCGCACCACGGCGCCGCAAGTGCGAGGCCGAGCGGCAGCAGAAATGGAATCAACCTGCTAGGAAGCCAGCCACACGCGGACAGCCGTCGCCCTCCCCCGGCTGCTCCCCTGCGCCTCTGATCCTGATGGACCATTTGCGCCCATCCGCATTCCCAATGCATGGGGGAGCCGCCCCGCAGCTCCAGCCCCATTCCCATTCTCACGCCCCTCGGCCCCTGCGCCTCGCGTCGGGCTGGATCTGGACATGTGGAAGTGGATGTGGAGACATGGAGACGTGGTGACGGCGCCACGGCGATCCCAGATGCTCGGGCCTACGGCTTGGCCCCGCCCGGTACAGAGTACCCGGCCCCGTGATCGTGGGGGGCGCGATTCTCACGACATGGCTCCAGTTTCTCTCTGGCGAGCGTGAGACCGTGGGCCAGATCACTGTGAGCAAGTGTGTGAGATGCAGGAGGTGAGTGTGTGGTGTGGTTAGCAGCTAGGATATCAGCTGCGCGGCGCCCAGTGACTGCTGTGTGCCGCGTGCCGTGTGGCTGGCGCGCCGATCTGGACATGCTGGCATGTGGATCCCCGCACTCGCATGTTCCGCACCGCGGCGCATGATGGACGACAGGAGCGCAAGGTCCGAGCGGTGTGTGCCGCTCTTTGTGCTGCGTGTTCTTCTCCGAGTTCGGCGTCGAGAGGTCGCTCGCATGGATGTGTGGCTGGCGTTCCGACGGGGCGCATGGGAATATGCGATTCTGGAGGCTGGCGGTGCGAGACGGTGCAACGCGCAACGGCGCCCGATGGGCGACCATCCGATCGGTGGAGCGGCAGAGAATCGGAACATGGAAGCGCGGAGACGCCAGGTGCCAGGTCCTTGGCCGGACGGCAGGCCGCAGGGCCCCAGCCCCGTGGCCTGAGAAATGGGGGCAAACAAGACAGCACATGACATGGTCCCGCCTCGCCCCACAAGCAGCATTTGTGGCACTCTGGCCGTGGCACTGCACACACCTCCTCCATGCCTGCCGATGCAGGTCGCCTCGCACCGGGTAGCCCCCACTACGTGCTGCAGTCGAGGAATGCCCACCAGATCACCAGAGCACTCTCGCACCCGTAGCGATCGCGGCGAGGGCAGGGGGCCTGCTCCTCACTGCGCCGATGACGCCCGCACGCTGCTCGCTGATCGTGGTGGTCCTCTTTCCCTCCTGATTCTCCGTCTCCTTCTCTGGCCCCTTCTTCTCGCTCCTCGTTTCCTCATTTCTTTGATCGCCACACGTTCTGTTTCCCATGTCAAGAACATCATGCGCTAGCCACTGTGGGAATGTGAAGCACCGCCGAGGGTCGAGGATCCGCTGCGCCAAGACGGAAGCATGCTGGCCACACGTCTCTCTGTGAGAATACCACACGTGACGTCGAGACACTTCCAGCTACCAGCTGCCAGACAGTGTGGGACATGCCCAGGAGGCCTGCGCTCTGGAATGGACGGGCGCCGCGAAGGGATGGTGAGTGCTCAGAGGCCGTGTGGTGCTCCGGCCCCTCCCCCTGCTCCGCGTTCCCCAGCTGCGAGCACGGAGAGGTCGCCCCCCGCGCCCCGTTCCTCATTCCCCGATGAAGCTGGGGCGGGGGGGGGGGGGATATGTACAATAGGGCGCGTGTTCTGGAACCCGCTGGGCGCAGAAACGAGCAGCAGGAGCCCGATGCGCCGACCGCGAGGCAACGGTGCCGCTGTTCCTCTATACTAGCAGACACCCCTTCTGCGCAGCCCGTGCGCCCATGAGGTCTGGCATCAAGGTCGAGTGCAATCAGCGGACTATGACGCGGCAGGAGGCGCCGACAGCCTGCTCCTGTGAGCAGTAGCAGATCATGAGCATCGTGTATCGACACTTCTCTAGCTCGCCGCCTCGGGTCTGCATGCCTGACGTCGAACTAGAGGACGCTATGGATGACGAGAGCACCAGTGTGGCCCGCTGCTTGCTGCGGAGACTGTCGGGCAGGTCGGCCCGGCTCCCGATTCCGAGTTGCCCGTGGCGACTCTTGCTCCTGCCTAGTCCGAGGACCCATCTTACTACCACGCCGCTCTGCACTCATAACGGGCGCTCGCCTCTGCTCGCACCGTATGGATCCTCCTCCTCCCCCTCATGCCCGCACCCCCATTCTACGCCGAGCAGCTGCAGAGGGGCGTCGCCATCCCTTGTTCCGATGTTTTTCCATTTCGTCTGCCGTATTTTTGTTCCTCTCTCTGTCCTCTCTTTTTTTCCATCCCATTCCGCAGCCGCCCGCTGCAGTCTTCCAGGCAGTCGTCAGTCGCGATGCATGCAGCGCCCGACTCTCCGCTCCAGAAAAGCCAGCAAAGCCAGCAACGCCCCAGCCCGGCGCAGCGAAACTCCAGCCCCGCCCCGCTAGTCTCCCGCGCGTACCCCGTCCCCCCGCTCACATTCCGCACACGCGCACCCGCGCCCGCGCCCGCGCCCTCCGCCTCCGCTTTCTCCGCTCTAGCAGCCAGCCAGCAGCCAGCAGCCAGCCAGCAGCCAGCAGCGCAATCTCGCCGTGTTCGGCGCGCCACCGAGAGGCCTGCCCTGCCTGCCCTGCCCCTCATCATGCGTGCGTTGCTGTTACCAGGCCGCGCCAGACCCTAGGCCGGCGAGCAACTGCCGCACGTTGCCGCAGATAGCGCAAACTTTTCTCGCAGCTGGTTGGCCGCTGGCCGTGGCCTCTGGCGGCCGGCGGCTCGCTTCTGCAGGACAGGAACTATCGCAGACGTGGCGCCGGGCATATCGCTGCGGGCCCGGGCTGCCGGCTGCTGGCTGCTGGCTGCTGGCTGCTGGCTGCTGGCTGCAAGGCCCAAGGCTCGGGCCACGGGCCGTTCCAGCTGCCAGCGAGCGCCAGTCCTATGGGAGCGCGCCGTCTGTCAGCTGCCAGGCGTTGCCGCCGGCTCTTTCTCCCCACGTTGGAAACTGCACGACACTATTGGCCGCTGCTGTATCTGTTAACTGGCACTGTGCTTGGCTTGGCTTCTGCGCCGGGGTCGACGGCGGCAACGCCGTCTGTTCTCATGTTCTGTCTGCCCAGGTCGATGCAGCGTTCCCGGTGACATACTCATTCTCGGCTGTCGCCTGCTGCTGCTGCTGCTGCCGCCGCCGCCGCTGCCCTGCCGCTGCTGCCCTGCACCAATGCTAATGCTGTACTACAATGCAGGTCCTGACATCTGGACTAGTTTACTCCACAACTGATCTCGTCTTTACTGCTGCTGCTCTCCAATCACAATCGCGTCGGTAGAAGCGGGGTGCTTAGTTGCGGTTGACGTTGTAGAGGTCGGTGCAGGCCTCCTGGACACGCTTGGTCATGGTCTTCTCGCCCTCACGGATCCAGACACGGGGGTCGTAGTACTTCTTGTTGGGCTTGTCGGCGCCCTCGGGGTTGCCGACCTGAGTCAGGAGGTAGTCCTTCTTGTTGAGGACAAAGTCGCGGACACCGGCGAGGTAGGCGAACTGGGTGTCGGTGTCGACGTTCATCTTGATGACACCGTTGTTGACAGCGGTGGCAATCTCGTCCTTGGTCGAGCCGGAGCCGCCGTGGAAGACGAGGTAGATGGGCTTGGAGCCGGCGGCCTGCTGGAGCTGGGCCGAGGCGTAGGCCTGGTGCTTCTCAAGGAGCTCGGGCGAGAGCTTGACGTTTCCGGGCTTGTAGACACCGTGGACGTTGCCAAAGGCGGCGGCGATCGAGAAGTTGGGCGAGATGGGCGCGAGGGCCTGGTAGACGGCCCAGACATCCTCGGGCTGGGTGTAGAGCGAGGCGTTGTCGACACCAGTGTTGTCGACACCGTCCTCCTCACCGCCAGTGATACCAATCTCCATCTCGAGCCACTGGCCCATCTTGGCCATGCGGGTAAAGTACTTGACGCAGGTGGCAATGTTCTCCTCGTGCGACTCCTCCGAGAGGTCGAGCATGTGCGACGAGAAGAGGGGCTCGCCGGTCTTGGCAAAGTAGGCCTCGTCGGCGTCGAGCATGCCGTCGTACCAGGGGAGGAGCTTCTTGGCGCAGTGGTCAGTGTGGAGGATGACGGGGATGCCGTAGGCGGGGGCGACGGCGCGGATGAAGTGGGCGGCGGCAATGGCACCGGCGATCGAGCCGGCCTGGTCCTTGCCGTTGGCGAGGCCCTTGCCACCGAAGAAGTGGGCACCACCCTGCGAGACCTGGAGGATGACGGGCGACTTGAGGTCGCGGGCACCCTCAAGGGCGGCGTTGACGGTCGACGACGAGGTAACGTTCTGATAGGTGTGAGCATGTTGAGCGGAGGTTGGGGAGCGCTGGGCGCTCGAGGCGGACTCACGAAGGCCTATAGGATGCAAGGAGAAAGATAACACGGGTCAGTTCAGGAATCTTTGGGGGAGAGTCGAGATACATACGGGGATGGCGTACTGTGGTGGTCAGCGCGAGTCACTGGGGCTGGGGCAGTCGGGCCGAGAGCAGAAAGGAGAAAGCATGCCGGGCTGGGGCGTGCGAGCAGCGGCTGGCCGCTGAGGCAGCGAGTGCCTGTGCTAGAGGCAGAGAGAGCTTGTGCGCGCAAGAGAGCACTCGGGGTGGACACGCTCGCTGCGGCCGCATCTCAAAGCCAGGCGGGGGGGGGGGGGGGGGGGAGGGTGTGTGGTTGGGTGGGAGGGGTGGTTGTGGGGGGGGGGGGGGGGGGGGGGGGGTAGTTTTGACACAAGTTGAAGCGCTGGTATATATCGCCCGGAGAAATGCTTGGCGGAAGAACTGGTCTGCTATACGCGATCAGACGTCGGCGAGGCTGGCACGAACAGCGCGTGAGAGTAGGTAGGCGCGGTGACGAGGAGCGGAAAAGAGAAGTTCAGGATAAAAGAAGATTGAGGAACAGTGGCAAGTCGGAGTCTGCGCGAGGTGGGCAGAGACGACCTTGGGACCTTGGCGAGGAGACGGATGATGGGGGGGAGGGAGAGGGGGGGAGGAGGGCAGAGGAGGGACAGGCGCAGCAGTCTGTTGTCAGGTTTCCTAATATCCAGTGGATGAGTGAGAGGTAGTAGGCAACAATCGAGAGACGCAGAGCCGTGGGCGGCGACAGGCGGGTGGACGTTGCTGGTCTTGGAGGGTCAGCGAACAGGATTGTCATCGCGGCGGAGCTGCTGCGGCTGCAGTCTAACTGTCGTATGCGCAGGCGGCCTCGCGCAGCGGTCTCTGAAGGGGAGAGGCAAGGGACGAGTTGCGACGCCGTTCCACGGAACATGGTCTGTGATCTGATCCTTACCCTTTACGCCATATTCCAACCAGCTGTAGCGAGGCTGGGGCTGGGCTTGTTACTTGAGCAGCGAGGCAGACAGGGCTTTCCGAACTGAGGAGTGCATCGGCAGGCCGGGTGTCGGTCGACGCGCGCATAGGGCTCGCAAGCGCATCTGCAAGAGCTATTCTAGTGGAGTGGGTAACGAGGAAAAGAAGAAAAAAATAAGTAAGGAAGTTTGCGCGTATATCTAGCCATATACGCGCTTAAGCTCCATAAGCGCGTGCTAATACGCGCTTGTGTGATCTCGTTCGGGTTTGTCCGCCCTGGCCTTCGCCGTGTTCCTAGGAATACTCCAAGCTCCGTATTGCAGTGCTTCCTCCGCTGCTAACACTGAAAGAAAGAAAGAAAATCCTGACAGTCCGATGCCCGTCCATCGCAACGTGGGCAGTTAGTTTCAGCTCAGCCACCATGCCACATGTATGCTGTTCCAGAGGTATCAGTGACACCGACGGCCCCCTGCAGTCGACCTCTGCACTCACCGCAGCGCATAGACCGTGGGCACAGTCGCTATACAGTAGACAACGACCCGGGGCGCTGTCAACGAATGTATCGGAGCACGAAACAAGAATTACATGGAACCCAAAGATACAAGCTACAAGCAGGGTTCGGAGCATGGCGTATGGAATGGAGAGGTGCTGATGGTGGCGGCGCTGATGGTGGAGGCGCTCGTGGAATCGCCGCTCGTGGAGTCGCCGCTCCGGGGAGAGTGATGGTAGAGTGAGGTATGGAGATTGTCGGGTGATTGTGATGTGAAGCCGGGGTAAGAGAAATCTCCACCCAGTAGGATGGGGGAGGCAGAAAATATACTTCTGACACATGATCAGTCGAGGCCCATGGTCTGAAGGGCGTTTGCGCCAAGCCCGGCGAATCGGCACACGCAGAGTCATCGCGCGCGTGTATTTTATCGGGTCATGAGCTGGTATCGCCTCACAACACGCGCTGAAGAAGCACCACTGAGGAAGCGGTGCAGAGGGTGTGTGGGGTTTGGAGCGAGCATTGGACGACGCAGCTTGCGACAAGCGTTGCCAGACAACATTTATTCCCGCTCATGATCTCCCTCTTAGAAGAATGCGACGCTCATTCCCTCCCTCACCATCAACTCGTGCCACTCGACTAGGTGGCCAGTCCGGTCGGTCTCCTCCCACACCTTTTCGACCAGTGCGATATTGTCGAGCCAGACACGTTCCGGGCCTGTGCGGATCAAGTACGCCATTGCTCGCTTCCGGTCCTCGTCCCCAGTGCTCAGACAGGCGGCCAGGAAGGCGGGGAGTGCGATAAAGCCCCACAAGTCACCGTTGGGAAGGTGCATCACGGAGGCGAGGAGGGAGAGAATTTCAGCCTGCGCGCGGCGGAGAACCGGGTGCAGGCTTCCAACGCGATGTACACTCTGGTACAGAAGGATCAGGGCCGAGTTGCGCCAGAGCTCTCCTGCGATGGTAAGACACACGATTGCACGCGAGTCTCCGCCAACGGAGCCAACCGGGAAGGCCGGGGTCCAGCTGCGAAGCGCACGTTCAATCTGATCGGCGCGGGCAGCGAACGTGGCGGGAAGGCCAGGCGAGTTCTGTCCTGTCGCGAGCATGAGATCTGCACACAGGTTGGTGATCGCGGCAAGAAGGACAACGATTGCGTCCGGGAGACCTAGATAGGTAGACCATGGCTCCTCCTCGGCTTCGACGGCGGCCGTGTCCTCAGTATTAAAGTTGAAGATTGTCCGACGACCGCGCTGGACGATACACCTCGACACGTCGGACAAGGCGTACAGGCGGAGGCTGAATGTTTCGGGGTTGCGGAGCTCGGATAGCGTAAGTGGCGGGTGCTCGCCACCAAGGAATTGTCGGACAAGCCGATCGCCCAGGGCGAGCATATTGTAGCTCGGTGCGGCGCCGCCACGGATAAACTCGACGAGCTGGAGGTCGATAACTCCCCAGAGGCTGCCTGTCAGTTTTCACTTCCCCGGGCAAGAGCGTATAAACTTACAGATCGCTGAGCTGCTGACGACTGGTCACAACGCACTGCCGCAATTCCTGCACGGCATCCTCGGTCCACTTTGTGCTCTCCAGATCCGCAGCAAACGGGGCTGAAATCTGGTCAACGTAGAGGCGGATTTTGCGAATCACTCCGCCTTCCGGCTCATCCTTGCCTCCAGGTGTGCCTCGCATGTCCATGTTGCGGGTCTGACTTCCTGGTGTGCCACCGACGCTCCCACCCTGGGGAGAAGCGCCGGCACCATTCGCGTCTGGCAGACCGGCACCACGGATGGCAAGTTCAACCAGCTTCGGCTTTGGATTCTGCGTCTCGCCATGGGGGTCAGAGGCAAAGAGGTAGATGTACGCTGCTGCGACGGCATAGCGAACGGCTCGCATCACATCTAAAGTCAGGCAATGAGCGAAAGGCTCAAACTCACTATTCTTATCGTGCAAGGCAAGGATTCGCGCACGGGCGTAGTCTCGTGTCTGGCCTGGAAGACCCACGAGCCAGCTTTCAACAACTCGGGCGTAGATCTCCGCAAGAGACACACCCTGGCGCATCGGTCGGTCGCTGCTGAGAAATAGCACGCGGCTTGAAGGGTTAAAGGCCGGCTGCTGACCGTCTGGTCCCGAGCTGAAGCTTGCGCTCAGGTCGTTCCAAAACTCGGCCACGGACGAGTCCATGTTTAGCTGCTGTGGAGGTGCGTCAATGGCCAAGCTTCCATCGGCGCACGTGGTGAGGACTGCAGAAGGCATTCCGTTCCCCTGCATGCCGGCCGGCCAGTCGAAGAGCGGCTGGTAGCCCTGGAATGGCCGACTGGCATCGGTGGGATTCAGGAAACCATTCCACAGGCCGGTAAAATGCGGTAGGCTGTCTATCGGTGGTGCAGGAAGGGGCGGCTGGATATTGTTCAGGGGATGGTTGGGCTGCTGCTGCAGAGAAACATTGGCGTTTCCCACTGGTCCGGGACCGGTGTTAAGGGGTGAAGTGTGGAGACCGCCGTTCGCGACGCCGTTGGATCGAGACGAGTCAAGGAGTCCTGTCGGTGAAACTACCGAGACCGGAGTCGGGGTGAGTCCCGTCGGGATGTTGGCGGGGGGTGGCATGGGATGTGAATGCGCCGAGTGGGTTGCATGGTTGTTGTGTGGAGCACTGGGGTGGATTTCGAGCCCTCCATTGGTCACTGATCCAGTAAGGCTGTTGTTGGAGTCCAGCTTGGGGCGCATTGACGACATTGACGACGGCGACCCCGCTGATGGGGGACCTGCACTTCGTCCCGTACACTCCCAAGGTCCAGCGAGACAGCGTTGACAGAACCCCTCCGGCGACCACATTTCGTCGCACTTCTTCCCACGTCTAAAGCTGTCAGCGGGGTTCTCAAAGGTTGATCAATAAGACGAAGTGGGGTATTGGTCAGAGGCAGTGAACGTGCCATATCGGGCTATCCCTTGACCCACTGGCTGACAAGCATGCGCTGGGGCTGTATTCCCGTCCAGACACAGTGCGGCTGGTAAGACATTGGGCTTGCCGGAAACAGCCGATGCATGCCGCCACGTCATTTGTCCAGCCAGTGCAGAGTGGACGGATAAGACGATCAGGACAGGCTCCCACAAGAGGTCCGTGTGATGGAAATTTTGGTGTTTGTGACAGCTATGACGAGCACAGAACATGCACGGCGTCGAAAGACATGCAAGCCGTGCAGGACGCATATCGGGATGTTGCAGTGAAACGTACCTTTTGCATGTACCGCCTGTGCGTGTCAGCGGTCGTTGTGGCGAACGCGACAGCCGGGTGCGTGACGCTTCAAGCGGCCTCACCCACTGTACTCACATCCTGTCCGTGACCGCTTGAACGGACCTCGTCTCCGCCTCACAACTCTAGGTTCGTCGGTGCTCATTACTGTCGATTTCGTTGTCGTTTCGTGGTCGCGAGGAGTAAAGGTGAAGTAGGAATGAAAGTGAGATGAACAGACAGAAACGCAACGAAACGCCAAAAGGAAGAAGAGGAAAAACTATTGAAAAAAAAAAGTTGAAACTTGTGGATCGAGATCGAAGATCAACAAGTTCTTGTTAGGGCCATGGACTCGAAAGAACCAAAGTGGAGGTTAGGGTCGCGAGGGCCGCCAAGTGGGTCTGATAGGTGCACGTTGCCGATGGGTCAGGCAATTGTGAGATCGGGAGCTGGGGGGCGGGGGCCGCGCAATCGGGGAAGTGAATCACGACCTGGGAGAGTCTGGGGACGGGAGGGTGAGGGGCCGCAGGCGGATAAGACGAGAGGCTGTTGGGGGAGGCCGCGGAGGTCAGGGAGCAAAGACGCAGGGGTCCCCACGCGGGTGCACCGAAGGGAGACAAGGAGGCGTGGCTGGGACAAAGGTTTGCAATGTCCGCTTCCAGTGCTGACTCGTGAATGTTCCAAAAGTTCGCGGTGTGTGTGTGATTCTCCTGTTGCCGAGACGGTGTTCGCCAGAAGTCTTCGCAAGAGTTCTAGTTGTTCGGGTTACGCTGCCCGACGCCTCTGGTCGGATTGTCGGGTGATTTTCTTGTTCCCCAACTGCTCTGTGTTGACCGCTTCGGTCCTCAGTCCAATTACAGCAAGTGGAGGCGGCGCCGCTGGACAACTTTACTCGTCCGCTATCTCGTCCGGACCGTCTTCCGATGAGGTTCCGAGCAGGTGGGTTTGCTCTGAAAGCTRTGCW